>JAQQPU010009838.1:0-31650 GCA_029168905.1 Artemia sp. Kazakhstan ARC1039 | reverse complement strand
CATGGGTTTTATGACTCCTCCCCACAATGAATTCAGATGGTTTTAGGACTCATCCCCCTAGCCATAACTCCATTCAACCTTGAGCGAAGATATAAAAGTTTGATGAAGTATTTTTCTGCTTAACAACTACATTAATAACTTCCAAGATGATAGGACTGTATGAAACAGAATTTATCAGTTTGAAAAAATCATCTTGTGGTGTTGTATTTGAATGTGCATTTTTATTATTGTCTATGGAACTCGAAGAAATTGATTGTTATCATTGGATAGTGAACTATAATATGTTTAAGTATGATAAAAGCTTGTGGAGTACTACATTACGTCATATAAACAGACTGGGATTTTACGATAGAGTAATTACACCATTTAATAATGCTGGTCGGGAACTGAGAGATGTTCAGGAGGAAGTCAGTGAAATTTGCAGCTTTTTCGGGGTTGAAGCGCTCTACGTAAAGGACAATGTACCTACAGATAAAGTTTTAATTCAAAAGTGTGACCCTAGGATTCCACTTTTCAATCTAGAAGAGTTTAAGTGTCCTAAATTTGAAGGGGGTTATCACCGTCCTGAAGACGAGGTTAGGTTCTTCGCACAGTGGATACCTAAGAACATACCCGATTGTGATAAATCCATAAGACATGGTAAAAACTATTCTATATCATGGGACCATCGTTTGTGGATGTTTAAGAGTGAACTCTAAGTACTATTTTTTATGTAAACATTTGTTGTTGTGTTTTTTTTTCTCAAAAAAAATCTGTTAATACGTTTAAGCAATAAATATCTTAAGCTTAACCCGTCTTTATTCTTTAGAATAGTTCTATTGTAAGCAAGTACAATTTCTTTCTTGAAATCAACTATTGGATACACAATACTGAAATTTCATTCAGGAAATTATGAAGGAATTGTAAATAGGTAACAAACTCATTCTTGAGGTCACCTCTTGTACAAACAATACAGAAATTTCATTAAAGAAATTATGAAAAAATTGTAAGTAAGTAGCAAATTCTTTCTTGAATTCACCTGCTGGATGAACAAAAAAGACATTTCGTTCAAGAAATTATGAGAAAATTCTAAGTAAGTAACAAACTCTTAATTGTTTTCATGACTTAGATATAGGATGTAGAAATTTAATTCAAGAAATTATGAAAATATTTTTAAGTAAGTAACAAACTCTTTATTGATTTCACCTCTTGGATATACAGTACAGATACTTCATTCAAGAAATTATCAGTCGCTTTATTCCGTGTGATTTTTTTTTTTACATGGTGTTCGTTCAAAAAGCGAGGATTTCTGTTAAATAAATAATTCTTATATTTTTTCCGTTCAATTGAAAACGAGGATTTCTGTTAAATAAATAATTGTTATACCTTTTAAAATAGCTTTACGGGTTTTGAGGGGCTCTGTCGTTTTATTCCATGTGATTTTTTCTTTACATGGTGTTCGTTCAAAAAGCGAGGATAATAAATAATTGTTATACCTTTTAAAATAGCCTTACGGAGTTTGAGGGGCTCTGTCGTTTTATTCCGTGTGATTTTTTCTTTACATGGTGTTCGTCCAAAAAGCGAGGATTTCTGTTAAATAAATAATTCTTATATTTTTTTCCGTTCAATTGAAAGCGAGGATTTCTGTTAAATAAATAATTGTTATACTTTGATTTTGTCAATGCTATCCCAAGTATCTGTCAATAGATGTCGATAGAGAATTTATTCATTCTTATACCTAGATTTTCTCTATGTTAACCTATCTATCCAATATATGATGTATGTAAATCCTTTTCTTACATTTCCGATGTTTTAATAGACATTCTAAACGTTCGATATGCTAGCATACTCTAAAAATAATGAACACATAACAATGTAAGGTATAATATATTTTTAATGAAATAATGTCATGTAGAATTGAACAACTTTGGACATTTTGAATCTGTTCCATAAAATGCTTCACCATGAACTCTCTTGATAGTATAACTATTGTCTTCTCTTAGTTCGTAATCAGTAGAATAATCATTATTCCATTTTGACTCATACACAATTTTTATAGTTGTGTCATCGACAGGGTCAATATGCTTTTCGTCTTTGGTATTATTTGATTCATTGACTGTTTGATCAATGGCAGTAACGTTTGCTGGTACTTTGTTTTTCATCGATTCATCTTTATATTCCTTAGTGATATTTTCTGCCAATGCCCTTTTTATTTTTCTAGCAATTTCATTGTCTATTATCACACTATTTTTACACAGGTAACAGTTCCGGCACGTAGACAGGATATGGTTTATGATATTAGTAGAAGAGTAGGCCTTTCTTTTCGTCTTTGCTTTCGTTTGAATGCTAATACCCGAAAGCTGACGATATGGTTTAACACTGGGTAACATGTTACCACAAGCACTAGCAAGAAGATGCCCCTCTTTATCAACTATTATTTTTATGTTGGCATTCTCTTTGAGTGTAATCATCTCCGGAGATCTCAATCTCGCATATCCACCATCATAAGAGTTGAATTTTTTTGGTACTCCAAAGAAATTCAATTCCTTACTGTCATGACAACGCACGCATACGTTTCCGATAGTACTACCACCTGTACTTATTTCATAGTTTAAATACTTCTCCTTGTCAGCATTCAATGCTACAATAACACTATCATGTGAACACACTTTCTTAAAATGCTTCATTTTCACTTTTTTAGAGATATTAGTTATGTGTTTATCGTTCCACTGTGTAAAAAATACTGATTTTATACATGCAATAAACTAGGTAGTGTCGATAACCGGCCATAGAGCAATAGTGGGAAAGCCACATCGTGTCTCAGGGACAAGCATAGAGTAGAATTCATTCAAGAAATTATGAAAATATTTGTAAGTAAGTAATAAACACGTTTTGAAACTACATGCTATTTGCATGCTTTTCCTTGGCACCTTTCCAAACAAGCGGGGATCCCCCACTGGTTCCTACACATTGCAAAAAGTGAGCAGTACGAAAACTTGGCACCTTTCCAAACGAGTGGGGATCCCCCACTGGTTCCTACACATTGCAAAAAGTGAGCAGTACGAAAACTCCACGTTTTCAACCAGACTGGTTTTTTAGGGACCAATCAGGAGAGACATGCAAAGTCGACATAGCTTTATTTCATTTTTTTAAGGTTAATTTAGACGAGGTTACGTGCGCGCACGTAACCTAGTATACTTTTTTTTCTCCACTGATACAATCAATCACTAATTAATATCGTTCATTGTCTAAGTAAATTAAGTTATCTCCTGCCCTACAGAAATGAGGGAACAAACCAATTTTTTTTTTGTCTGCTTTTCAAAATGATCGTATTTGGAAATCTGTCATTTAACACTAAGAAGTAAATTGAGTAACCCTTTCGGGTTACTTGAGTTTTAAATTGAGTACATTATAGCATGACAAGTTTTTTTTTTTTAGAAAACCGACCAATCAAGTTATTATATTGGACTAACCACCAACTTTCTCTAATCGACTGACACACAAAAAAAATGTGGGTTCTGTGGTAATTGGGCGCTTACCAGAAAAACCTTGACGCTTAAATTTTGACTTTCAATTTCCAATTGAATTAGCCCTTTTTGAAGTTTCTATGACAATGCTCTCTATAAAAACCTTATATGCCCCCAGGGCTTAACTTACAACCCTTGCCATGAGGGGTGTGGGGGGTCTATCATCCTCAAAGAGATAATATCCAGAACTTTCAACTAAGTTAAAGAACATAAAGTCCCAGAATTCAAAAGGTCGACTCTACTCACATTACTACTACTGCTGATACCAACCGTAAAACAGTCACAATACAATAGCAATGCTAATCCAAAACGTTTTCATGATGCTGGTATTTAAGGGTTCATTTATCTGTAATTAGTTAAAAAAAAACTTTTACCACAAAATAAGTTTTTCAAAGAAAAGTAAAGAACTCCATTAAACCAAAAATGAGCAAAAATAAAATCAAATAATTTACCAAGTGTGAAACTACCACGAATCAGCATCGATAACGTCCATTATCATCATCTAAAAACTGATCTAGGTCAGTTAATGAATTCAATAGATACAAAAAATAACCGAGTCAAACTCAAAACGAGCAAAAGTTAACATGAGTAGGGTTCCCAACTCCTATGCTTGCTCAAGACCAGAATATAACTTACATTTTACTGAAAAAAATGCAAATGAATGTGCCTATACTTTCCCATGTGCTTTTTCAAAATTTATTCCTAATATTCTTAATAATTTTTTATTTATTAAAGTCATAAAAGTGAAAGCGTAATTTTTTTTTCAGTAAAGTGCAAATTATGTTCAGGCCTTGAGAAGGCATAGGGGTTTTGAGCCCTACTAACGATAATTTATGTTCGTTTTGTTTCGATTCGATTCGATTATTGTGTTTCGATTCGATTCGATTATTTACTGTAATTTCTGTTCGTTATAGATTTCATTTATTTATTGATGCTAATATGTGGTATTTTTACGCTTGGTAGATTATTTGATTCTGTTTTTGCTCATTTTTGATTTAATGGAGTGCTTTACTTTTCTTTGAAAAACTTGTTTATGGAAAAAGTTTTTTAATCAATCCTTACATATAGTGAAGATCAAATTTGGCTTTTCTTAATCAAAAGTTGAAATTCTTCTGGATGCTTCTTTCATTCCTTTGTCTATGAGGTTAGAGGTTCGAGTGCTGGTGTCGCTTGCTATTTGGTTTGGCACAGGGGTTAATGATGTGCCTCTGTAAGATCAGCCTAAGTCTACTTTGGTAGATTCAGGTTCTAAATGGATTTTATCAATCTGCAAGTCTCAGTTAATAAAGCCCCTCGGTTAATCTGCTCATTTAATTACCTGACTTCAAGCTTTTTTTAATAAGCCCAGTTCTGAAAGAGCTAACACACTTGAAATCTTTTTGATCAGCCCAGAGGAGAAGGAATCACAAGACTTTGAATAATTTTGAATAGCCCAGAGCCAATGAAGTTACCGTCCAACATGAATAGTTCTGAAAACCATCCTGGGCTTCATCGCCGAGACCAAAAGGTATTCCGGGAATGTTGCTCATCACTGAAACAAATTTCGATCCTCGGGCCAAGGAGATCTCAAGACAAAAGTGATTCTTGCCAAAAGGGTTTAAGCACACGAAATAAGTTACCAGAGAGAAATCTGAGAGAAAAATATGGAAGGTATCGAATGACTTACGTCTAACCATGCACTATATTCCAGGCCCAAGGCAAAGAATAAGAAGAGCGCTGTTGGAATTAAAATTTTAGAAAATTTCCATTTCAACTTGAATTTAAATTTTAAAATTTTTGAAATTTTGAATTTTTGAAAATTCATGAAAATTTCAAATTGAAGGCCACTGATACTCTTGGCTTGGCCTTCCAAAGTTTTTCTGTTAGTTTGGTTGGTGAGTCAAAAGTGAGCACTTTGTATCCCTATATTTCTTCGTCCCCTTGATCGCCCAATTCTGCATACACTCTACCTCTTTTGATCTTCCTGTGATAATTTTAGGATCAGTCATTTAAATATGAAAAACACATGTTTAAATCATTAAAAGTCAGTTGATTCAATCCCTCCTATGTCTTAAGTTGAAGTCGTAAGTTCATGTCCTAAGTCAAAACATCAGTATATATCATATGATGCACGATTTTCATAAAAATTACTATCTAATTATGATAAAAATAGACATTCAAGTACTTACTCCCTGACAAAGTAACGAGGTGCAACAACCCTGATAACAAAAAAAGGCTCATGCAGGCACAGGTGATGGAACATCAATGTAGCATCAATGAAGGAACACCCATCCTTATCAATAATCGTAAGAATCCAGCTGTAGATAGATATATAAATAGATAGATAGGTTTATTTTCCATGTAAAAGTAAAATAATAACACAACAATCTGCAAATACCTACAAAGGCTCCATGGGTATAACAGTAGTATAACAGATTTTATTTCAAATCTAATCAAGAAACTAGTTCAAATAGAGCCAAAAAAAAGCTGAAACAACAAGTTAATAATCTTTCATTAGGTAGTGATTCTCTTTTTAAAAAATGTTGTTCCAAATCACTTACTATTAAGATAGTTCAATAAGCTATGCTTTCTTATTCAATTGTGTCGATACTAGAATCATTCAAAGATGTCTTTGCCCTCCGCTCGAGGGAGGGTATCTACGATTTTTATCGTGGGGGAGATTACTTATCTCATGTGACGTTTAACAAAAGAAATATTGAAAAAAATTTTATCTGCAGTTTATTACATATTTACGAATACAAAAATAAATTTGAGGGGAGCGGGATTGAAACCGGCATCTCACCTCTTGGAGATCGTGTTGCTTCCTTCCCACAAACAATATTCTAAATAACCTGTTTTTCTAAGTTTCATTTTGGATATGTTTTAGTATTCCAAGAGATTTGTTTGATCTATGTACTAGTCTGTGATCCAGAAGTCCGTATCTTTCAGGAGATTAATCAAAAAAACTTTTTGCGCAAAATAAATTTTTTCAAAAAAAGTTAAGAACTCTATTAAACCAAAAATGAACAAACATAGAATCAAATAATCTACCAAGCATTCAAATACCATATATCAGTATCAATGAATAAAAGAAACCCAAAACAAACAGAAATTAAAATAAGTCAAACTCAAAGCGAGTAGGGTTCTAAACCCTGTGCCTTCTAAAAGTCAGAATATAATTTGTACTTTACTGAAAAAATTCGAATGAATTTACTGAAAAAAATGTACATGGTTAGTTTAATGTACATATGCTGATATTTATTCCTCAAAATCTTAATTAATTTTTGATTTCTTGAAGTTATAAAAGTGAAAACATTTAGAAGAATTTTTCAGTAAAGTAAAAATTATATTCGGGATTTTAGAAAGCAGAGGGTTTAGAACCCTACTCGGATTAATTTCTGCTCGTTTTGAGTTTGCATTATTTTAATTTATGTTTGTTTAGGGTTTCATTTATTTATTGATACTGAATGTGGTAGTTGTATCCTTGGTAAATTATTTGATTTTATTTTTGTTTCTCTTTGGTTTAATGGAGTTCTTTTTTGTGAAAAACTTATTTCTTATTTCTTATTTATTACTTTTTTTGAAAAACTTATCTGAAAATTTCTATTTTGGGACAATACGACGTGTGTGTAAGAAGAAGAGGGTAGCTGCCTTCTCATTCCTTTGAATCTTAAAAAGAGCACTAGAGCATCTGATAACCAATCGAATGAGCCCCCTCCAAATTTTATATGACCACACGGGTTATAAAAACCCTATATGTCCCCAGGACACAACTTACAACCCTTGCCTTGAGGGATGGGGGGATTTGTTATTCTCAAAGAAATAATTTCCAGACCTTTCTGATAGACTGAATAAAATGGCTATATCAAACTTTTGATTCGAAGTGTTTGAGTAAATGATAGGCGTGGCGGGCATTTGCCTCTGATCACTTTCGACTAATAAAAAAAGACACTAGTCCTCTGACTTTCCAATCAAATGATCCCTTCTTAAAGCTTCCACAACAAAACTTTCTATAAGAACCTTATATGCCCCAAGGGCAAAGGTTACAACCCTTGTCCTGAGGGCTATGGGGGGAGGGTTGTCATCCTCAAATACATAATTTCTAGACCTATCAACCTCGTTGAACAAAATGGCCATATCAAAATGTTAATCGGAAATATTTGGGGAAATGATGGGCGGGGGGTGTATTTCCCCTCTGATTACTTTCGACTATTAAAAAGGGCAATAGCCCTCTCAATTTCCAATCAAAAGAGCCCATTTGGAAGTTTTTATAATAATACTTTCGTAAAACATAATATACCCCCAGGGCATAACTTTTAAATTTAGCCCTGAGGGCTCTGAGGTGACTGTCATACTCAAAAACATAATTTCCGGGCCATTAAACTACGTTCAACAAATGGCTATATCAAAATGTTGATCGGAACTGTTTTGGGACAGGATGGGTGGAGAGGGGCATTCGCCCTCCGATCGCTTTTGACTATTAATAAGGGTACTAGCCCTCTAAATTCCCAATTTAATGAGTCCTTTTTGAAGTATCTACGACGACACTGGCAAAGACCTATTTTCCTGAACTTTCAACTACGTTGAACAAAATGTCCATCTAGTTGCCGTCCAATAACTTTCGACTATTAAAAGGGTTCGAACATTGAAATGTTTTTTTTTAGTTATGCTGACTGTGACGTGTTTTATTTAAATTATATTAAAAAATAAACATGCCTCTTACAGTTACTTCATATGGGATAACCTGGACTCTGGAAAACTTGGCGAAAGATACTCATGGCGAAAGATGAGCACAGTTTATATAATTATCCAGTATGATCATTCCCTATCTCACCCATTATAAAACCCAGACCAGGGTGCGAGTGCTCCGGAGAACGTTTTTGCAGATAGAAACATAAGCAGCATCAGATCTTTTCACGGGTAGACAAGTCAGACGCGAAAAAATCGGAAACAAGTGGAAACCCGCTATTACGAATAATGCACTTTGTAACCATTTCTCATTGATAGACGCAAACACACTGATCCATAAGTGAAGAAAGAAGTGGGAGGAGTATTTGTTCGCACCGAGAACGAAGACCAGAAATGATCTGCGATAAGCTTACTGGATAATTATATAAACTGTGGTGATGGGTGACGGTGGACATTCGTGAACAAGTGCTAAATTGATAGAGGAATTTGGAACAATATGTGGGGTAGCCCACCTGCCCAAAGTATCGGGCAAGTGAGTGACCCAAAAATTTAAAAAATTAGAATTTGCTCAACATGCAGGGCTGAGCTTAGGCATTGAATCTGTCTTTCAAATATCCATGAATTTTATTCGACAATCAGTTGTGAAGACTAGTCATTGTGTTGATAATAGTTTATTCTAAGAAGGATTTTAAATGTCGGCCGCTGAAAACTAGTTTCATAGATGGTTTCCCTTTTCTAATATTCTTAATGTTTTAATAAACATCTTGCAATCACTTTTTTTAGGCCGACTCATCAGGTGATGGAGCCACCGACGATAAGATTCAAGCTAACTAATTAGCCTGAATCAACAATTTAGGCAGCGAAAGATGGTCTGGTCCATATATCGCCTCCAATAGACATGTTTTAATAAATATGAATTAAAGGCCCAATTTTCAAGGTGTTCTAAATAAATGTTTGCTAATTATTTTTAAAACATGTCTCTTGGGGGCGTTATATATATGATGTAATATCGCTCTGGAATTATGTGGAAAATGAACTTAGGGGCTTTCTAGATCCCCTTAATACATATGACCGAAATTTACAATTTACCTAAAAAAATTGAAAATGCAAATAAATTGCCATTTTTGGATGTATTAATTATTCGTAACATTGATAAACTGGATTTTACAATTTACAGAAAACCCACACAAAATAACAGATTACATTTTAAATCCAATCACCCCCCACAAGTTAAAAGAGGTGTTGTTACATCTCTTGTTGATCGTGCCCTGAACATTTGCGCTGAATCTCATATCACAGAAGAACTAAATTTTATTAGAGACATACTTTTTGGAAACGGTTATCATATTGTCTTTATTAACAATACAAAATCAGTTTTATGCCTAAATCATTGCTAATAAGGCAAGTTTCTCCAAAAAGCATTTTATGAATAGGGTTATCATATATGTGACTGCATAAAGCAGAATCAAAGGAAATATTTGTACTATTAGAATTTAAAGCTTAGTTATGTCATCTTTGTGTTGTTGTAGGCGTTTTTCTAAATTTTGATGGATTCTACCAACATAAAAATGGCCACAGTCACATGGTATTTGATAAACCCCTCTTTGGTGAGTAACTGGGGTTATATCTTTACCAGAATTTAGGAAATTCATGATTTTAAAATTATTTGTAAATACGACATAAAAATTATTTTGTGTGCAAACTTTTTTAAACTTGTAGTGGCTTTTGGAATTTATGGAAGGTAAATTATATTTGAGGGATTAACGGGAACTTCACATTGTAAAAGACCCTTAATTTTACGGGAGTGTCTTGCCAATCTTCGGCTAATTGTAAAATTAGTCATATCTATAATAACCCTGTATAACCCAATCATATCTATAATAAACCTAGCCATAAAATGCTTTTTGAAGAATCTTGCCTTATTAGCAATTGTTTAGGCATAAAACAGGTTGTTCAAGAGGCAATTGAAATTAAAATCAAAATAAAAGTAATGTTTCTTTAAATAGAGATTTGGGGGAATATTCGTTTAATGCCCTATACACAAACTTAATTAAAAATGATTTAACTAATTATATTAAAAAACCAGTAAATAATTCAACCTGTTACAAATAGACCATCTAGACTGGCTGCCAAGAAGGCGAGATTAGCATTAAAACCTTGTCTGTAAGTATTTTTATTCCAATTGAATGAATTGAAATGAAATGAATTGAACTTTGCTTGGTGAAACAGTCCTGGTTGAACTTCCTTGAAGTAATGATATTAGGGCTTTTTTTAAAAAAAATTGAAATGAAATGAAATGAACATCGCTTGGTGTACCAGTCCTGAGTAGGGAGCTAGGTATTACTCCTGATTGCACATAATTTATACATGTTTTTTGTCTCTCACTGTTGATTTTTTTTCATGGTTTTGTTCTGTTTGATGGTTATTCAATGTTTTCTCATGGTTACATTGCTGTTTGATGGTTGTTTGATGTTTCTTTGGATGTAGTCATAAGTTCAACAACAATTGCTGGATGTAGACATAACTTCAACAACATTTGCTGGGTGTTTCTTGGATATCAACATAAGTTCAACAACAATTTTGGATGTAGACATAACTTCAACAACATTTACTGGTTAATCGATTCTAACGGGGCAGGATCACGTGTCTCTTTCAAGGTCAATCAGGGGATGTTTCTAAGCCTAATGGATTCAAGATCGCAGTGAATATAAGGAAAGGATTTTTGCTATGGTTGTTATTAGTGTGAGAATAGAATTCAAGGAGTGAGAACAGTTTGACTTTACTCATTAGGATATATATTTGTAATAATGGGTGGAATGTTTACACTATTATAAGTTGATAGTGGTAGTTGGTAGCAATGATACAAGAGCACCAAACATTGCGGTGGAAATCAAGAGAGGATCACGGCTTTGTCTGGAATGGGATGAAGTATGTGCAATATATGTGTTATCCTTAAGCAAATTTAAAATGGAGGATCAATAATTCTTCGCTGCAAAAGTTGATATAGCGCATGTGAATAGAGTTCAAAGTGCTTTAAGTGCAATAGTGAAGCATATCGAAGATAATAAGCTGTATCGCTACTTGTACATGTGTAATGTTATTGTTGTAATTATACAATAAAATTGTTTCGAAATCGAAAATGTCACACCTTTTGTTAGAATATTCTTGAAGTAGAACGAATCATAGTCAGTCTGGAGTCAGCAGTGAGAGTGATAGGATTAAAAAATGAATAAATGTCAGAAAGAGAGAATTAGATAGAATCTTGTGATTATGAAAAAACATTTGATTCTGGATAATGATTTTATCGAGTTATCCCTTCAACGGAAGATATTCTCACAGGTGACACTTGACAATATAATGAAAAGTGATTCTCCCCCAGTGAACTATTGTATGAAGCTTTTACGATGTGAATCAAATGCTTATACTCAATTTATTGATATATTAATTGAAACAAACCAGAATAATATCGTGGATATACTTTTGAAAACATTGCCATAGATTCAGTGTAGATGGCTCCCCTTTCGAAAGAGGTAGCGTCACAGAGTTACTACTCTCCCATTCCCCCTCTGAATTTATCGAACGAGGATCAGTTTCTTTTTAGCTCTGAGAGAGTTGACATCGGAAACCAGAAAATGTTCTATACATGTCCACTATGCATGTACACTCTTGGTAGTTGGTCATCATGTGAGAATTGTACAATTATTGATGACTACAATGAAAAGTGCAAATTATGCAATCCCTGTTAATTACATAAAGGATGTGCAGTACAAATTAAAGGATGTAATTCATGTCTTGAAGAGATTTTTGAATCTCACCCTAGAGGATATCTATGCTCCCATTGTCACTATGACAAATGTGATCAGTGGGAGAATACTTACGTCGGTATGATTGGAAAGAACCCCAAATGTGATTTTAGTTTATTTCTACGAGATTGGTATCGTTGTGGATTTAAATTATTTTGGGAGGAAGAATCTGGTCTACGATTCAATTGTTGGGGTAACAAGACAATTTGGTTTCTATGTCATCGATGTGACGACACTGCCTATTATGACTATAAACCTAGTGATGTTAATTCGGCAGTTACCGAATGTTATTCACCTTTTGAAAACACTGTATGTGATATTGCTTCAAATAGACAGATTGAAAAACGTGAATTTCACAATATGAATGTAAATAGTATTATTGACTATAGAAAGAGATTTGACAAGAGTGAAGTTACATTATACTGTAGAAAATGTGATCCTGACTTTGCAGCCAATCAAGATCAATATACAGTGAATTCAAATGATTTACCAGTATTAGTGGTTCACGACAGTTGCCTATATACCCATGAAGAAATCTAAAGTGAAGAATTAAGACACTGTTATTGTGAATATGCATTTTTCATTTATTAATAAACAAATTCACATACATTTTTTAAGCACTTTACTCGTAGGGCACTAAAATCAGAATTATACAGGTCTGAGAGGATATTTTCAACCATAAAGTCGTTCAGACGTGAATTGTCTATATAAATGTTTAGAAACCACTTGTAAGTATAGCCGCGACATCTGAACACGAAATATAGCAGTGCATGGAAGCCATAGCTTTTAGTTGTCAGATCCTGTACTCTCTTCCGATTTTGAACAATAGTTTTCCCACTGCTCTCAATATAGTTGCTGATTTGCGGAGTTTAGAATGTATATGGTAGGTTAAGAGGATAAAAAAATTCAATTGTCTTCATTGTTTGAAAGATGCACAACCAATGGCCAGTATTTACAGTCGACGGACTGCTATTAACAATGATTAGGGTATTGGTGGCACTTTGAATTTTTCCAAGAAAGTCCGAGGGTAGACAATAGGATCTGTATTTGGACATGTAGGGGTCCATATTGAATACATTGATTATTTGACTGGTGTTCATGGTGCTAAGTCTAGTAGAACACTGCCTTCGGGAGGGATTTCCCAATAGGTTTCAAATTGATTTAGCGAGATTAGTGCAATACTCTCAGCTAATGGGTAGGCAAATGTACACTCTAAACGCACACTCCCTGTTCGTACTATACTCTTATACTGGGTGCCAGACAAATCCAATACAATGATACTATTTGTTTTAGTGAAAATTTTTTTGGTTTTACCATTTTCAAATAGTTGTGAATCATGATCTAGGGTTGGCATGGTCAACTCATGCAATGTCCTATAGGATTTATCAAAAGATAGATTGTAGAGTGGGATTCCATTTACTTTGCAGACAAGAGATGAAAGCCCAAATATTTCAAATTTATGTGGGCATCCAGTCCACGATCCTATTGCACTAGCGCTTTTTACAAATACCAAGGCTAATTTTGACGGAATTTCGCCATTGATAAAGGATGAGTCGGTGAAGGTGCGTGAACCTGTGGCATTATGACGTTGATTGGTGATTGTATGAGGAACAAGTAGTTTAACATTATTTCAACTGGCTCTCAGTTTTTCCACTGCAAAAAAAAACAGAACTCATAACCTGCTGTTTGCGTACATGTAGTATTGCCGAGGAGAGGGAGAGATTTACATCAGGAATGGCAGTAAGTTCTTTTCGTAAAATGAAATTGGATGGTGCAAGCGTCAATTTTATATCCACTTTAATATTGGGTGGTAGCCATTGGATTATATTAAATATTTCATGATATATTTTTCCAACTAGATAAAATTCACTAGTTGTAGCATTTTTAAGTGCATATGTACTATCAGTATTAGTAATATATTCATATCCATTGGAGGTGCCTCTCAATTCCTTGTATGACTTAGGTGTCATGAGCCAGAATTGCATATAGCTTGTATAAGTTAAGAGATTGTTGATTTTGCTCACCAGTGTGCCATTTATGTAGACACTGATTTGACGAAATAAATAAAATAATATACAATTTTTATAGGATATTCCATCGGCAAAAATTGGCTTTATATTATCGGATTTCATTACTTTCATTCGTAAATCTATAAATATCGAAGAGAAGTCCATAAAGTAGTCTTCATTGGAATAAATTTGAAAGTGGATATTATCGGAGAGGGGTTGTTATGGATAAAATTGTTCATAGTATCCATGCTTTACACTCACATCAAGATTTCCTGTATTGAATAGATTTAAAGATGAAGTGATTGAAGGTTGGGAATCCTTATGCGGTAGATATGACATCTTAGGAAAATAAATCTAGTTTCGATCTAAAAATTCTCTTCCTGAGGCTTCTTCTTCTTCCATTGTTTACTGTACGTGTCGTCTCTTTCCTTCTTTTCTTTCACAGGGGTGATGTCTTTCGTTTCTGACCTGAGTAGAGACTGATGAGTGATGCACTGTTTCACGACCTTTTTAAACCTTTTCCATTTTGATGAGATTTCAATTGTTCCCCAAGGGTTTGCGCACTGGACCTAAGATTTTCCGAAGCATTTTTGTAAAATCCTTGCCAGAGCTCCAATCGTATAGTGTAGAGGATGCAGAATCTGTCGCAACCGGTACAATATATTTTCTAGCCAGAGGTAGTGCAGAGCGAAACAGATTAGCAAACCAACTGCCAATACCATAGTCAGACATTGACGAGCGGCCTTTGTAATAGTCCATTCCATTGCCCAGTTGTCTTGGGCCAAGAATATTAACATAGCAGTAAATATCAGGACAAATGAATACCACTTTTCTATTAGACATCTTGTTGTTAAATGGGTCGAAAATGGCATGTAATCACAGCCAAACCTTTTGATATTGCTAGGGGATCACCTAATTCAGTTCTTAGTGTTAACTGAAAAAGTTCCAAATAGGAAGTGTTTACGGGGATATACTGAAGATGCCTTATATTGTAATGGTGAATATGTTCTTGATTTGTTTTTCGTTCAACAACTCGTAGAAGGGGAACATTGCTATTGCCAACCCGGGATGTTTCAAGTAACGAAGCGTAGAGAAATATACAAGTGTCCGTGGAGAAGGCAAGCGGGTAGTCAGCAAAAATAAAATTAGTGTTTCCAGCGCTTTTACCACTGATTATATTGAGCTTAAAGCCAATAAAATCTTTTAGATTATCATTGAGAATAACCTTTTCATCTTCAATGGGTGAACTAATGTAGATCTTGCCCTGCTCATTTGAATAGTTGAAATGAAATGCTCCTTTTTTACAAGCAGAAATTCTTTTATTGATAGAACGACATAAATCATTCATACAGGTAAGTTCTTCGTAGGGTAATTCAATATAAGGATAATTCATCCAATTGATCTTTTGAATTTGTTCTTGATCACCTGGGGGTGGCGGCCAATCATAGGGTCTAATTTTTATATCATATTTGCAATCTTTTCTCAGGATGTCATATGTATTTTTGAGAATACAATCGACAAGAGCCACTTCATACGCACCGTAAAATTTGATAGTGGGAGAGAGTTTCGTCCAAAAATCACTTGTTCTATTCAAATTATTGTAGAGAGGATCAGAAACATTGGACATGGGCATTGTTAATGTCTTCAACACTGACCCAAGAATCAAAATCAGAGTTGTATCCTAGCCAGCAAACAAGCAACTGTCTCTTGCCCCTGCGAGTACGACTCTTTAATATCTTTTCAATTTGATAAATTTCACTTGTGTTTCTAACTTTTTGTAGTTCATATTCATAGAAACCACCGAGAATTTCATCATCTTTGGTTTCTCGCAGTCGATATGTCGTGGGTGTAGTGTCTAGGATTTTGGACACTTTAAAAAGTTCATTACACCATAAATAATTCCCCTTTTCGAAAATATTGGTGGTTCTATTAATTCGAACAGTATCACCAACATTGAATTTCTTCATATTTTTTCTCTTTTTCACTGGAATATTGCTTTAGAAAAGCATCAAATGTATTTTCACTGCAATGAACTTCCTGAGGGCTAACATTGGACAGGGATCGATGTGGTCGTTGGTTGTATATTAGCATGATTTTATTTAAATCATGAATAAAAGCAGTAGTATTTTTCAGTGTACAATATCTTGAAATTAAAAGACGAATCGTTCTTATCAATCGTTCAGCCAATGCAGCCTTTATCAGGCTGTGACTATGATAGAGCATTGTATTATATTTCAATAGAGCCTTTTGCACATGCGGATTAACAAATTCGCTATCACGATCCTATTGAATTTTTCTATAAAAATCCTGTTCAAGAATACTTTCTAAAGCATGAGCAACTTCAACACCTCTCTTTGATTGCAATGGAATGGCATAGACATAGCGACTAAAGACACTGATTGCCACTAGAATATATTTGTAGGGTGTATTGTGACACCGTTGACTCGTGTCTAAAGTTAGAAGATCAGTTTGCATTATATGCAGAGGGAAAAAGGCTTTAGTTTGTCGACAATGTTTGCCACGAAGCCTGCGATTCCGATGCAGTGTATAACTCGGTTCATTTTCTAGATACTCTTTTGCTTTTTTTAATGCTACCATCTATGTCAGAGGCAACTTTAGAAAGCGTTGTTGGGGAACTTGGCTTCGCGCTTCACCAATATTTTCATAAACATGTTTTAAAATTTCATCCGTTTTGAACGCAAACACATAGTGTAATGTCCACTCCCCTTTTTCACACTGGAGGGTGAATCAATCCGTCTTCGCTTTTGTTTAGCAGCCACCGTTGTTGGTGTTATAAAATCATTGCTGCTTCTGCTGCTGCTGCTAGTATTTTCCAAGATTGCATCTTCTTCTTTTTAAATGGTGTTTGCGTTGTTGGAGGACTATATTCTCTTAGTTGCTTTAGAATTTGCTTATAGCCAATAAGACTTTTTGGGAAGTTTGATGCAGTAAGAAGGGTGTATAGATTATTGTCAAATGATAAAAGTCCTTTACGATTCGTCACCATATCATAAATTAAATCAACTAAATTACACATTTTTCCCTGAATTATAATTCGTTTCCCAATGCTATCGACTTGAACTTGATGATCATCACCATCACCACCACTTTCCAACATGAAATATGTTAATACTATTTTACACTGTTCTCGATAGGTCACTGGCAATAGGTTTCCAATTGATGTCACTATAGAATTCAATTCCTTCTCCTTTGATTGTGCAGAATCTTGAGATGCTTCCTCTTTAGGGGGATCTGTGACGGTGACGTCGGATCTCTCACGATAAGGTCTATGTTTGTCTAAACGACGCAATGCATCTTGAAACAAAACTAGCTTTTTATCATCGGCAATATTTTCATCATTAATGAATTTGCTTAGATTGTCTTCAAAATGTTCCACGGGTGAGAGGCCAAGTTCAAATGGTGTCAATTTATAGGCTTTAGACATCTAGAGAAAACTGTTTGCAAGTCTTGCAATTATTGGTAGTAAAAGTGTAAAAACTCTACCGCCCGCTAGAAGGAGACATTTTCTTTTAAAATTTTTTCTTTTGTTTTTGCAAGCCAAGGCACGTACAGTGTAACGATGCTGCTTTGTCTGTTGTCTAACACCTTCTGACAAGTGTACATTGCCCTCAGTTAAATTTAAACAAAGTTCATATATTAGATTAATGAAATCATTTTCAACACTATGTTTGAGCATGGCCTTCCTGAGTGGAGATTTTGAAGTGCCTAAAACTGAAAATAATGCCATTGCTCAAATATTTTCTTCTGTGTCATGATGGCAACTAATAGCTTTTCTACTGTTCACTGGAAGATATACAGTAATTTCTTTGCCGAAAATATCTGTGACTACACATAGATCCTAGGGCATCCTCTGATTAAGATCTAGAAAGATGTACCCGTAGGGTTGTTGCCTGAGTGTACGCTGACAGCGGAACTTTGCGAGCGCCGGGATATATTTGCTTGTTGAGAGTTATTAGCAATATATAATCACGAAAAACTCTGTAGATAATATAGAAGGTGCAATTCAAAGCAAGGGTTCTCATACATTTGCTCTGATGAAACAGATTGTGTAGAACTAGGGTTATGGAAATGTGTTCATGATGAGAGCGAACGGTAAACAGCTGTAAAATTTCCTGTGAGAACTGTTCAATTGATTCCACCAAATCATCAATAATCAGCCATGAGTTTGGTTCAATACTATTGAAAACATCAAGTCCCCGTATGAATTGAATTGGCATGGATGTGGTAATAGCTTTTATTTAATTGTAGGAATCCTGCCAAATACTATAGCAATAATAAATTTTCTTTGGTTTTTCAAAAAACATTTTATTACAATTTGAATTATTTTAGCTAAAAGTGTTGTTTTCCCAGACATTGATGGGCCACACAGAAACGATCTGAATGGTGTTTTAAATTGATACATACTGCTGCTGATGTTGACAACAGTTGGACTACAACTAACTGTAAACCATACTTGTCCAATAAATAAATGATAATAATTTTCCCATAGAGCTATCTAGTACAAGAACAACAAAAACAATATTTCATTCATTTATTAACATAAAAACACTTTTCTGTACAGCATGAATAGTACACACAATTCGTTCAACAAGAACAATAGCAACACTAGCATTTATTAACATCAACAGTTTTCTGTACAGCAACAATATTACACACTATTTGTTCAACAAGAACAATAGCAACAATAGTATTTATTAACAAAAACACTTTTTTGTTCAGCAAGAACACAAACAACTTAAAATACAACAAGAATAGTACACACACATTTTTTACAGCACGAATAGCAATAGAACTCACTATTTCCTCAACAACACTTTTTGTAGAGCAATATTTTTCATTTATTCTCTTAAAAACCCTTTTTATACAGCAAGAACAAAAACAACTTAAAATACAACAAGAATAGTACACACTATTTGTACAACTAGGGTGAATATTTATTGACATAAAAACACTTTTTTGTACAGCAAGAACACAAACAACTTAAAATACAACAAGAATAGTACAAACATATTTTTTACAGCACGAATAGCAATAGAACTCACTATTTGCTCAACAACACTTTTTGTATAGCACTATTTTTCATTTATTGTCTTAAAAACACTTTTTGTACAGCAAGAACACAAACAACTTAAATTACAACCAGGCCAAGGGCCAAAGGCCGGTCGCGGGCAGAACCCCCCCCCCCGGGGATTACATGGAAAGTGGGGAAACTAGTATACAATAACCACAGCTGCTGCTGCTGCTGCAGGTTAGGTTAGATTTTACTAGTTGGTTAGGTTAGGTTAAGTTAAGTTAATTTATCAGGTTAGGTTAGGTTAATTTAATTTATCCGGACCGAGTTAGTTGCGATAGTGTACACATTCAACCCGGTCTTAAATTCAATAGTGTCTATGGGGAAGTACATTTACACCATTCTCGAGCCCAAAGACTTTGTCAGATATACAAGACTTGGCATTCTTTTCAACTCTAAGAGTATAATTTTCATACTGCAGAGAGCGAATTGCATGCACTTGTGGTCTCGGCACTAGACTAATTTCTACACAGTTTCTGTAGACACTCATGTTGAAATTAGTTTTTTTACAAAATGTGTAGGTACCCCTTTACACGCCTGTTTTACATCTTTGTTGTGGGTTTCTACACAATAAACTTTAGGACTGGGGAACACCCCATTGGATATTAAATCTCTCCCCGTAGCTGATGTAAATATTAGTAGCCGATTGGGGGCTTGACGTTTCACCAACTCAGGGTAGAGGGAAGCATTCCAGTTAGTGAAATCCATCCGCGAGCTGATGTGCATCCCTTTTTCTAAATCATTTAATAAATCCCCGGTTTTAACTTTTAACAGCAGAGAATCTGTATCCCTATAATAAACTTGAACGTCCCCCTCCCTTGGCCATTGTACCTTACACACATTGTAAAAAAACGACAACATGAGCTTTTTGGAAATTTCAAGTACTGAACTACCTCCCGCTATATTCTTGTTCAGCACAAAATTTATGCTCTTTTTGTGTAGAAGAACCATGATCACCTCTATGCTCGTGAATGTTGTAAAATTAGGGTCGGCAATAATTCTTGCAAATTCTTGAGGGCAGGTTATGACGTCATAGCGGGATCTGTTTCGTACGCTTTCACACATTTTGCCAAACGCTGAATTTAAAATGACTTGTACATTTCCTTTTCAACTTTACTTTTTGCCTTAGAGCGTTTATCGACAAAAGTGTCGATAAACGTCTTCAAATAGGGTTTCTGACTGAATTTCAGGACCCTATGTATTTTAGTGATCTTGAAACCATTGTTCACCATCCAGTGCAAAAGCACATGGTGAACAACGATATTCTGTTTAGGGTCTAAATCTGCAATCCGTTTCTGATTGGAGGGGTCCAGTGCATCCCCAAATCATCGACCAAAGATCGATTGTATGGGCTCAGCGAGTCCTTGGTCACTGATCGGTTGATACTTGGGAATACAAAATCTTTGACAGAATCATGAAGTTCCAATGGAATGTACCCGTCAGTTTCAAAGAACCATCCTTGTGGCCCATTGTCCTCGACGGTGTGAATGTCGGGGATCTCACAAGGATTCTCAATCCATTTATAGTTTTCACACGGCAAACAGTAGTGAGACATTGCTAAGGGGTACAATGAGTTGATGTGAAGGAAAACTGCATTGGACTTTCCACCAGTGTCTTGTTCACTTGGATCTGTTGTTAAAACGTGATCTCCATGAACAACATAACTCCCCCCCCCCCTCATTGATCTTTCTACAAAAAGGTGCTGATCCACATCAGTGATAAACCCTATTTTTTCCCTACTAATTTTTGAAATCAATTCCGTCACAAAATGTGGTGTGGAAAAATAGTAGCCCAAATCTAGCCCAAACTCTGAATAAATTTGATCTGTGTTATTACAGACAATATCTAAAAGAGTTAAAACGTCACTGGCCAAGTACAGTCTACAATAATCCCACCCGTTTTTACAATTACCCTTATCCCAAACCCTCTTGGCAAATTCATATTCCTCGGCAGTGCATTCACTGTTGATGAGTGAATTATAGAAAGCTTCAATTGGAGGTAGTTTCTCCTCGCTTAACCGTGCACCAGAACAGTAATATTCATATGCATATATGCCCTGACAGGTCAGTAGGTCATACATTTCACTGTCTGGAAAGCGCTGTTTAAGCAGAGGAAAACTATCAAAATTGTCGCTTGTCTTTACTTGAATCAATTGACTCAAAGCCTTTGGGAAAAAACTAAAAGAATCTAAAAAACTGATTTTATTCCAGCACGTATGTCCATTATCCTCCGCCTGCCATTTCCACTCGAGAAGCACCAGCTTCTCAGCTGATTTGGGGATAATATTGTAGGTAAATGAATTGTTTACCCATGGACCATCTACTCCCCCTCCATCCCTGTGCATATGTACCAAAGCCGGTAAAATAAATTTTAAATCGTAATTTGAATTGTGAATGAAAACCAGTATAAAAAACTGCTGGCTTAAATTCGGATTGCAAGATTGATGTGTTACACCTTGAAAATTACTGCCCCCTGATGATATTTCCTGCCAAAAGTGGTCGTGGTCTCTAACTTTCTCCTTCCCCCCTATTTTCCCCCTAGTCCCTTTCTTCTTAGTCCCCTCTTCAAATTCTTCGTTACAAACCCAGCATATTTTTTGATTTTTAATCGTCAGACGATCCTCTGCGGACAACAACATTGGGTAATGAGCATTTCTCAAACGAGAAATAGCTCCATTTGCGGTGACAGATAATTTAGTCAATGCCTTGATCATGCACTCATTCTCATCCAACGTCTCGACTACTTCTAACGACTGGATTGCGTTAAAGCTGTCTCTTTGCGCGTGGGCATAGAAAACCGCTATAGCTTGATGTTCTTTGATTCGATTCGGAAATCAAGGATCGTTCACATTCACTAGCTTAGCTTCGAAATCCAAACAGATCTTATTGCTTTTGTGGAGGGTATTTTGGAAATTTTTAAATCTTAAAATGGCCCTGTCACCTGAAACTGTTTCCACTGAAATTGCAAAACTTACAAAAACATGTATAAATTATATGCAATCGGGAGTAATACCTAGCTCCCTACCGTCCTGGTTGAAGTTTCTTGAAGTAATGATATTAGGGCTGTTTTAAAAAATTAAAAAAAAACTCTTTTCAGTTTTAATGATTGAATTTTAATGTAAGTTTTTTTTCTATTGTTTTTATTCTCTTCGTTTGTTTTGCAGAGGACGGCCCTTGGATATAGGATCGAAATATTCATTTAAGGAGGGACGGAATAGAAACAATCCCGGCCATCTCTTCCATGTTAAATATTTTTAGCTTGTATGGCGACAACAGACGCATTAAGGCATCGATTTTGGTTTCTATCTGTTCCCCTGATCTAGCAATATAATCTGAGTTTGCTATTTTTTAATATTTTTTACTTGGCTTTCTAAATTAGGCTTTTTCGTGCAAATTCAATTTCAAATTGTATGAGAAAACGGTAAATACAAGTTTAATAAATTTAACACGGACTTGTAGAGGATTTTGAAAGGAATAACTTGATTTTTATGTTTTTTTCCTAATTAGTTCAAAAAAGACATTTTCATCAGTTTATTTAAAAGTTGTTACCATCAGTTTTATATTAGTAACGACTGAACTGTTGAATATTTAGTTTCAATAGGCGGACATAATTACCGGTTTTCAGGTGATAAACGTTCAGGGTTTCAAATTGTATCGACTTACATCAAAGCTGAATGTTTCAATATATTATGCAAATAGGAATGCTCCATCAAATTAGGTTGCGATCAAAAAAAAGAGAAAGGCAATTAAAGAAATTGGCCTTGTTAGTTCACAAAAGTGCTTTGTGAAAGATGGTGCAGAAGCGTGATAAAAGAGGCATTTGCTTGGTTACTGTACAGAAGCAAAGGGAAAAACTAAAGCAAATATACAAAAAGCTTGGAAGACCACGACTTCCAAAAAATTTACTCGACTTGAACGAAACATCTCTTCAAGAAGCACCCGCAGCAGAAATCCCTAGACTGAAAGTTATAACTGCGGGTCACAATTTAGAATCGGATATTTAAAAAAATTCTCGCTGGATGGTTAATGTGCCCTATTTTCTAAAGACCTACGAAGAATTGGTAATCAAACATATGTAAGTACCACTTGATTAATTTTGTAGTATGAACCTTTCAAAAACCTTAGACTTATTATAGGTTTGTGTGCTTTTAGGGGCTTAGATCCGAATTCTCATACTTCTCTTAGGAAGCTGTTCGGAGGAATTAATAGATTCAGACTGATAAACAAACCAACACGGGCAACGGAGGAGAGGCCAAATACACATTTTGTGTTTAAGTTTATTTAATGGTTTTCTTTCTTTTTTAATTCTATTCGCCTAGAGACTTTCAAATTAAAACACACTGAATGTGCCTTATGAAAAAGCATGTGACTTATAGCCCTTCAATTTTTATCGCACTTTGTCCCTAGTAGAAAAAATGTTTAGAAATGTAGGATAAATAAAGGAAGATACAAATTTTTTGTCGCAAGGAGAAAGGCAGGGGATTGTAGCCCCCTAACAAATAGCGCAATTTCTAGGCATACAACTATAATTCATTCTATTCTGTAGCGTAAATCTTAAAAAATTGACTTTGATCTATGACCTTCTACTTAGTCACTGGCAGATCCAGGGATGGGCCCACTATCGTACGGGCAAATGAAGTTTTTAATAACGATTTATGGCATGTAGTTTTTTTTACTTTTGCTTTACATGTTTTAGTGCATAATTTTACATAATATTTTACGGGAGATGCATAAGACTCTATAATCTTTTGACAAGAAAGTTTTAAAAAATGAGAGGGGAGGGGAGGCTATTGAAGCTTCAAAACTTATAACTCTTTAATATCTATCCCACTTAGTCGTAGTAGAAATTTCTTTTGATTATACGGGATAAAGATTGGAAGTAAAATATTATTTGTCGCAAGAAGAAGGGTAGGGGATTGCAGCCTCCTAACAAATAACACTTTTTCTAGGCATGCATCTATCATTCATTTAATTTAGTAGTGTAAATTTAAAAAAAAAAACTAGACCTTGACTTATGACCTTCTGCTTAGTGATATTAACGATTTATTCCACATAATTTTTTTTTCTTTTGCCTTATATATTTTAATGTATTGTTTTATATAATATTTTACCGGAACATGCATAGCTTCACATAATATTTTGACGGGGAAGTAAAATTAAAACGTGTCTGTGGGGGGATGAGGGGGGGGTTAAAGCTACAAAAACTAGGTTTTTAGGCCATCATTTTCATTCTTATTATGAGAAGCAGTTCAGGTCTTCGACTTTTTGTCGTAAAGATCAGCAGACAGTTCTAAAGTAAGAGCAGCGAATTTAGTTTCTTCAATTCATATCCCTTGTAAAAAAAAAAGTACAATAAAATGAAACGAAAATAAATTTAAAAGGGGTTTTATTTCTAATGTGTAGACCTATTTAATCTGGTAAATAAAAAGTAAATGTCGTAACAAGAAGTGAAGAAAGCGATGGTAGTATTTCATAGGTGTTGCTTAATTAGTTTTGTAGTGTCGTTTTGACACATTTTTTTTCTACTATGAAGGCCTTACACTTCTTGCAGTCGTAACAACAGAAACTCTAGTCTTATATAAGCAAGGCTGTATCCAGGTAAGGGGCATATACCGGGTTTGAATCCCACGCCCCCTATAAAAATTGTAGCAAAAATGCGCAAAAAAATTGTTTGGTATATTTTTTTAAGTTTTTGTTACCTCCCACCTCCAAACAGAAATACTGGATACGCTCTTGCTTATAAGTACAAATAAAATCTTAGGAACATCTTTGCTCACAATTTGTCACGTCGTTTTGCCACATATGTTCTAAGGCATAGTTTTTTTTACGGGGGGTTGAAAAGAAATACTGTATGACTGGTCGAAGATTCGTAAAGTAGGTTTATAGATACATTTTGATGGATTTTCTAGTGAACTTTTCTAGATCGAAGTGACAAGGAGCTCTGGAGGGTTGGAACCACCAGTAATTCGTATACCATTTTTTCTGACAAATTTCTCTCCTTTTAATTTCATTCAAATGATAGCCTTTTCAACAAACATAGCTAAAAATGAACAGAGACAGGAAAATTAAAACAAAAAACATCTTTATTGTCAGAATTTAAAGGACACACAAATAATATTACGTAGGAATAGCCCTGGAACTTACAATTCTTTCGATTTTTCATTAGGTCGCTAGTCAAAACAAGCTTGAAAGTGTATTAAATATAGGTTAAATAAATCTTTTATTTATCGAAAGTAGGGTGAGATGATATTGTATGACCTTAAAATAGAGTGTGGAATTGTAAAACAACAGAAAATTTACCTAAGACGATGAAATTTGTGTTGAATTTGAAATTAGACCTTAAAAATATTTTGGCTAGTTAGGGATGGAGGGACATGCCTCAAAGGATGTTTTCTGATGCCAAAAGATACCAACTCTTATTGAACCTTCAGATAAATACATAATTAGTTCTAAGAACGATACAAGGGGAGGGGGGGGGGTAGAGATTGATGTATAATCCCTTGGTCCGTATTCAGGACTTTCGTTTGGGTATTTTTTTTTGGGGGGGGCAGGGTTTGCCCCCTTCCCTCCTCCCAAAAAAACCTTCATATCAAAAATGTGAAACTTCATCATCCCCACCTCCGCCTCATGATCGTAGAAACTTTGGGGGGTGCTCATTTGATCAGAAATTAAGATTTCTAGTCTTTTTTATAATTCGAAAGTAATTGGAAACCAACCAGCAGCGGGAGGGGGGGATATTTTCCTTGATTTTTTCCGGGGGATCTTCCTCGCCCTTAGTATAAAAGTGGGTGAACAAAATAGATAGGTACTACTCAAATACGGGTACATAAATTTACCGCAGGACAAGGTAATGTATCGTGGGAGGCAGAGACTCCGATAACAACAGAAATAGGGGAATGATAGGTGCTCGTGGAGAGAAACGATGATTCTAAATCATAATCATTCGTAAATCGTATTTTCCGTTGAATGCAAATATACACACAAACTTTTCCCATAGCTTACTTGGTTGGGATGATTATCAGCTGTAGAATGCTTGGGCACTTCTAATTTAAGGTGCATGTACCGATGATTTGTTTTTTTATTGTAGGTGTCAAGACTTCAATCTTAGTTCAAACATGATGTTCGACAGAGAGTACATTGTTGGTTTGCGCTCCCGCTTTATCTTCAAATGTGAATTTTGCCAAGAAGAAGCTACGCTTCACACTGATATTCCAGTGAAATTACAAAAGGATACGAAAGCTAGCAGCAGTAACATAACACAAGAGGAAAAAACAGAACTGTCAAATAAACGACCGCTCAGTCTGAATCGGAAAAAAATCGACTGGTCAATTAGAGGTATGGACAAAAAGAAGCAACAAAAAGAAACGGGGTCTAGAAATATCAACAAAGAAGTTGTAGTTGCTGCTATAAACACCAGCATGATTCATGCCCAGATTCGAGAACTTTTTTCTACAATTGGAATTAACTGCCCATCGAAAAAAAACATTTACCAAGTAAGAAATCATTATCGGGGAGTCCATGGAGAAAATCCTTCACGATTATTTGCTAAAAAACGGTAAAATAGAGGGCCGAATGGCATTGAAGGCTGATGGAAAGATTGACTCCAACGGAATGACTCCAACGGTGCGCACGAAGTTATGCTAATAGATACACTGCATTATCTTGTTGTGGTGTTGTAATTGGATTCTATTCAAAATGACTCCTTCATGTAGGAATTAGAAACAAGTATTGCTGTATATGCATGGCATACCGACAGCAAGAATCTACTTTAGTTCCTGAACATAGATGTTTTATGAATTGGAGTGGTTCTAGCACTGCGATGCAAAAAGATATACTGGTAGAGGCCTTTCGTGTTGCACCAGCTATGCATAAACTAAGATATACAAAGTTTATAGCCGATGGTGATTCAAGTACCCATTCAGAAATTATTACAAAGGTTTCATATGGTATGATAGTGGAAAAAATTGAATGCGCCAATCATGCTTGTAAGTGTTTGAAAAAGAGGCTTTATAACAAATGCAAAGAAAGCGCAGAATGTAGGAAATTTCTCAGCGGTCCAGTAATAAAGAAATTGTGCGATTTTGCAAGAAAAGCAATGTGTGAACCACTACGCCTGCCATGTCATCAAAGATCTGATTAGAGAGTTAAACGCAAATCCTTTACATTTTTGTCGTAAAGACCACAAACAGTGTCCATCTTGTTGTCAGTTATCTGGAAAAATCATGGAACTGGAAACTGAAAAAATTCCAAGCAGTGCGTTCATTAGCTATATATATGAAGCGTTTGACAACCTCATTAGACGAGCTCACTTACTGATCGGAAACGGCACAAGTAATTTGGCGGAGTATTTTATGTCCATTGTTGCTAGGTTTATAGGCGGAAAAAATATAATGATAAGCAAAAGGGGACGTTATAACACCCGTGTTACTGCTGCAGGAATATGGTATGCAAAGGGGCATTTAGGTCACCAAGAAATTTTTAGGAAAAGCATAGGAGCAACCCCAACTCGTCAATTGAAAAAACTTACACGTGAAAGAATTATGGCTAGCTTAAGGAAAAAAAAATGCAAAGGCAAAAAGCGCCTATTTGGCAGTGTTTCAGGAAAGATTGCTAGCCGAGAAGATAAAAACTATGGTCCCAACGCAATTGCTCCAGATCTTGACGCAAAATCTTTTGAAAATGCAAAAGTGGCTGTTTTGCAGCGCTTACAGTGTTCAGAATCAGAGATTTGCCAGATTGAATCAGCGACACGCCTTCAGGGACTCTGAATCGACAATAGTTGGCAGCTGCAGAGAAAAAATAGAATTACTTCTTCAGTAGCAGGGCTTATTTTCAAGCGGCGTGTTAAGACAGTAGCTCCAGTTGTGAAACAATTTCTGTATCCTAAACAATACAGAATTAAAGCAATGGAATACGGTCATATCCATGAACCGAAGGCAAAGTCGTCTTTTGAAATAAAGTTTGACTGCAAAATTAGTCCTGCTGGCTTATATATCCACAAAAGTTTTACATTTTTGGCTGCTAGTTCTGACGGTATAGTACTGTTCCCATCTGGTGAAAAAGTCATAATAGGGGTTAAATATCCCATAACAGCCAAAGAGCTGTGTATCACTGAATGGTTGGAATCACAAAATTCCAGTTGTATTGAAATCATTGACAGCAGTGAAATGATACTAAAGAGAAACCACAATTATTATTACCAGATTCAGATGCAACTTGAGTGCTCAGACATCGAAATTGCATATTTTGTGTTATATTTTGGTGAAGGTTCAATATTTACGGAGCGAATAGTTCGTGACAAGGAGTTTTGGTCACAGAAAATGCTACCAAAGCTAGAAAGATTCTTCTTTGAAGCACTTCTGCCAGAAATAGTTGATGGTAGAGTTCCAAGAAGCATGGACATTCGAGAACCGTTCATTTGAAGCACTTAACTTAGTTTCATATAGATAAATGATTTTTTGTTCAATGAATTCAGCTTGAATCAATTTTTACTATCATATAAAGCATTTTTGCTATCAGCTTGAATTAATATTTACTATCATATGATAGTATCGCGTACTGTCATATAAAAAATTTAATAGCCGTACCTCTACAATTTTTACTGTTTGACCATTATAATTCGTTTAACTTAAGTTTCAACATAAGTGGGGAAGCAGCTGTTTTGCATATTTGTTTATTGTTTTATTAAGATTATTGTTATAAGATGTTGTCATTTACAAAAATCAGTTCCTTATCCTTTCTTTTTTTTAGTATTTGTCATGTTCATTTTTATTTTTCAGAGTTTGGAAGCTTTTTGAAATCAATAGATCGATTCTATAGTTGGACTTTTACGTTATCATTGGGATAATGGGAGACAGTAGTTGTCTTGGACAGCCTTTTTTGCTCCTTTGGAGGGAGAAGGGATGCATCTGAAGAAATATACTCTGTCTGGCCTTTCCAGTAATTTTTTTCACCTCTTTGTAGGATTTTTTTTAAACAATGCTTTACGCTGCAGTTCAGTACACTTTTTCTAATGATTAATATAACTATAACTATATTATATTAATATAACTATGATTTATATAACTATTAAAAGGGAATATCGTACACATATACATTTTAGGGATCTATCTTTCACACATATACAGGGCTCCTGAATGGGGGAGAGGGTACAAGGAGGTCATGCACAAGATAAGGAGACGTTGACAGTAGTAGAAGAGTTGGTTTTCGTAATAGTAATAACAGTAGTAGAAACAGCACTAGTAGTATCAGCAGAAGAAGCAGTTGCAGCATGTACATAGTGCTCTTGAGTAAGTCAAACCTCCCCCTCAACATATCTCATAAATTTTCAATTAAATACACGACATCGGTCTTGTGATACTACTGATAGGCTCCCTTGACAGCTTGCATGCAAATAGTGTGTTTTGATTTAGTTCAATCTTTTTTCTCAATATTCCCTGAAACTTTCACCGTAATACCTTTATGCCACCATAATATCGTAATAGCCTAATTAGTAGCAGTAGGAGTGTTAGTAGGAGTAGCGACAGTAGGAGTGGTAGTACACTCTAAAAAATAAATTTGATTTCCAACTAATTTTTTGCTGGAATTTAAACCAGTCAATTTTTTCGTTGAAATTTTGATTTGTGTTTTGGGTCCATCAAATTTTAAAATTACTAAGATTTAATTTTTCAGCAGAGAAAATGTAATTCCCAATGAAAATAGGTTTTATTAATCCATATTGTTTGGATTTGTATGCTAGATCAAATTTTTTAGAATATCATATTGAATTTGATTAAGGTAACATTTAAATTAGTATGTTATATAGTAATCCGAATCAAAGGTTAGAATTACAACAGAAAACAGAAGCTAATTGTCTTTTTGGGTAAAAAACAGAGTATAAAATTTGGGTTAATATGAGTTGAAAAAAGTTTAATTTACACGTCTAGAAAGTGCTTACCCAAAAATGTGTCAATAAATATTATATTTGCATAAAACTTTTAAAGGCGATTTTGTTTTATCATACATTTGTTTTGTGATTTTCCTTAACTAGAAAATTTTTGAAGCTGCTATCGTATTCTTAAAAATACCAATTCTCAACATATTTTACCCTCTAAATCCAATGTTTTTCTAACTAATACCGAGAACCCTTGTGTGATTTTTGCAGATAAACATAACAAAAATTGTTGTCGAATCTCAAACATTTTTTTTTAAAGTGTAGTTGTATGTAAGTATTGCCTTTGTATCAGTTGAACATCCCCCTCATCATGCCCTGAAAGTTTCAACCCAAAACCCTAATAACTAAGCGAACTTCACAGCCAACTTTTCATGGGAAACAAAGATTTCAAGAAGGCCAAGAATGGGAAAGAACTTGTGCCCTTGGGGAGGAACGATTCTTTTAATTCATCATCATTCATAAAGCATGTTTTTTGCTGAATATTTATATTTACTCATATGTTTTCCCAAAGCTAACTCTTTTGGGATACTTTCAACTGTAGAATCCTTGCGTACCCCTTTTTTCACATTATTTTGGACATAGCTAAATTGGAAGCAACTCTTAAAACTCAGTATATATATATATATTTTCGAAGCACAATAAGAGTTTTCCTGGTAAAGTGTTTAAATTAGAAGAAAAGATGAATTGCACTGTTTCTATATCTTTTTTTCATGCCATACCGAATAATTAATAGTAACAAAGTATTTTTTTTCTTTTAAGTTACTAACATTTTTTTCTACTTGATCATGCTATGTAGGGAAAGAGGTATAAGATGTGTTTTGCGCAGTATGTTTTGTTACGAACTAATGATTTACGTATTTTTATTTCTATTGGGTGTGTTTTTTCTCCCCACTCACTGTGTTCAACTTTTGCGTACCAGAATAAATCCTTTTATTACCATTTAAGTAGCCCTCTTTAAATTTTGTGTTGAAATGATGAAATTGTTGGCGGTTTTCAATAAGAATTTCTGAAACCGAATATAAGTAGACAGCAATAGGGTTTCAATTTAATAATCTTTTTCGGCATGGAAGGAGTTGTCGTAGAAACTTTGGAAGGTGCTCATTCAGCTGAAAATTGGAAGTTTTAGTGCTTTTATAAGAGTCAAAGGGATTGATGCCAACCCGTTTCCCTCCCAAGCCTTTTTTTCGCTACCCTTCTCCCAAAGACATTTGATCAAAATTAGGCATTTTGTTCAAAATGGAAAGAATTGGGACACAATTTAAAGAGCGAGGTGTTGAGGAGGGGGTAAATCCCCTCATATACGTTATAATTTCTCTTTACTTACCGTCAGTTATCATGAACTATTTGATCAACATCAAAATCCAAACAGAGATCATTGAAATGTTGATCTTTTTCTGCGTTACCAAAAGTATTGCATTCATAATTCTTTACAGTCTCATGAAATGTAATTAAACAAATAGAAAAGATTTTTCAACTAAAGTAAGGAGAAGTTTAAAACTCATAACAGATTGAAGTTGCTTTGTATATAAGGGAGACTGCCCCCTTTTCATCACCCTGGTCACTAAACGAAAGTTTTTAATGCTTTGAAAAATCTTTTTTTTTCAATTGCAAATTTTCTTTAAAATTTTGTACAAAAGCCA
>JAQQPU010009837.1:384-26477 GCA_029168905.1 Artemia sp. Kazakhstan ARC1039 | reverse complement strand
CCCCTTTCATATACGGAATAATTTCTGTTCGTTTTAAGTTTTAATGTCGTTCCTTACTTTCAGTTTAAAAAACTTGTTTTTTTTATTTAATAAAAAGAAGGCTTAGTCATTTCGTTTTTACAACTAATGCTAGGGTCACTTTTGGTAGACGTTCTGGAGGCATCGCATGCATTGTTAAGAATAACCTAAGTTTTTTTCTCTCCAGTCTTTTTTTCCGATTCTATCCTTGCGGTTCAGCTCGGTATTACTGTGGTGATAAATGTGTATCTCCCGTGTAAAAAAAAACTATTTCCGATTTAAATACGTATGTGAAAGCCTCGGTAAGTCTTAAGGCTATTCTTGCATCTGTTGTATCGAGTGGTTGTGATTTCATAGTGGTTGGTGACTTCAATACAGATATTACTATTCAGTCAGTTTGATCCGAAATAGTCCTTGATGGTTTTTCTGCTTACAAAATAGCGAAGAAAAGTGTTGATTATTCATATATTCACCAATCTGGAAGTTTGTCTAAAACTGACCATGTATTTTCCTTGCCAAATATTAATATATCGACTGTTCTTGCTCATGAAGACGATTGTGATACTGACCACCTTCCGATTTCATTCTCTCCTTCGCTAGTCGCTCTCCGTTCTACTAGACAGTTTACACTAAGTTCTAAGTGGAATTACAGGAATAACTGGAGAAGATCTACTTTTGCACTTTATATTACTACGTTGTCCACTTTATTGAGTTTTATAAAAGTTCCTTACCATTTGCTTCAAGTTACTGACCGTTTTTGAATGATAAGCAGTCTCTTAATGAATGTTATGATAAAATAATTTGGTGCTTAAAACAAGCAGAGGCGACTACTGTTCCTCTAGAAAAGATTAAAGTTAAAACTGGAAAACCAGAATGGGTTTTGAACCCAGATTTAAAAGTTGTAAAGAATAAAGCTAAGTTTTGGCTACGAATATGGGTGTCTTGCGGTCGGCCAAATCGAGAAGTTGTCTTCGATCTGAAGCAAAGTACCCAGCATGCTTATAGAAAATGTTTATAACAGTCTAGGGCTTCTGGTTTTGATTTTCCTGCGTCAAAAAAGGAGTGGTCTAATGTTCTGAATTCGGATAAGCTTAGTAGTGAGTTTTCTGAAATTCATGTAGCAGTTCATACTTGGGCCTCGTATTATAATGATATTTTTGGGAAGGTGAACCGGTAAGTTGAAAAGCTTTTTATTATTCTTTTGGAGTCGTGTTTCTCAGAGTATCGTATTACCAGTTTCTACTGTTGATATTGGTTAAGCTATTAAGAACATGCAATCTAGCTCTGTTGATCAAGACAGAATTTCTTCTCATCGTCAGAAAGTAGTTTGCCCGACTTTGATAGCTCACCTTCAGCTAGTGTTTCCGATGTGTTTATCTACTTCTATGGTTCTCGACAGTTTTCTCTATGGCACAGGCCCCACTGTCTTGAAGCGCGGAAAAAGCTTGGTCAGAGTGTAGTTCATGTCAACCAATTACTGTTTCGTGTAATCTTAGCAATTTTTTTGAATACATTCTTGTCCCTTTCATTTCAGAAAATGTTAAATTTTGATGAAAACCAATTTGGCTTTCAAAAATGGCTGGGATGTCAGCAGCTTACCTCCTGTTACAATTTGCTAATAATAAATCTCCTCTTTATATCTGTGCTCTTGATCTTTCGAAAGCTTTCGATAGTATGATCCACTTACACGCACTCTATTCACCTTTTTTTTTAAATAGTATTAACCTTTTTATTGTTATTTTGCTACGGTACTGATATTCTAACTCTTTTATCCTAGTGAAATATAGTGGACGAGTTTCTCATTGAAAGGTGTTTCTTCGGCGTGGTGTCCGTCAAGGTGGTCTTCTTCCTCCAACTATTTTTAAATTATGTCTTACTCCTATCATTTCATCTTTGCCTTCGACTTTCATTTCAGATGGAATTGATGTCTCGTATCTCGCTTATGCGGACGATATGCTCCCTGTCAGTCGTTCTAAGGCTGGGCTCTCTCATTTTGTCAGCTGGATCTCAGACCAGTTCAGACGGATAGGGCATATGCAGAACTGTGATAAGTGTGAATATATTCCGTTTAATTCAAGTGCGAGTCCCCCTCTTAACTGTGGTTTTTCATCTATTCTCTGTGTCTGTTCTTTTTGGTGGCTTGGTCTTCACATTAGTAATAATCTTAAAACACTTCGGGTTCTGACACTTTCTAATGCTAAGAAAAAAAAAAAAAAATCAGATCAGATATTCAAAATTGTTGCAAACAGAGGGAGGTACAATAGAAAAGCGCTTAAGAAATTATTTTCTTTATTTTGTGAACATTTTATTCTTTTTTTTATCTGGGTTTCTTCCAATTCTGAAGCCGAAGGATCTCAAATCCCTGCGAATTTTTTATTTTCAATTTTCTCGGTACCTTCCGTACCTCCCTCCGTGGTTTCGGAACCAGCATTTAATATCGCAATTCGGCCACCTGATTTACGAGAAAAAGTGACTGTGCTTGAGGGAAAGCTGTCAGAATCTGCATGTCTTGTAGAATAGAATATGATTTATTGGCAAAATAGCACAAAAGCCAGCATAAGCACGTCATAATTACAATAACAAAACAGATGTTAGAGGATTAACATAAAACAAAAAATTGAATCTATAATAAAACAGACGTTAGGGGATAAACATAAAACAAAAGTTATATCGATTATTAAAATGGGAAAGAAAATAGGGGACAAACGAGTTTCTGTATCCCATGGTCAACATTTGGGGATACAGGTCCAGTTGGGTATTTGGAGCTCTACGAGCATTGAGTCTTGTATTAGGAAGGATCGGGGGATTCTTTTTTAAGGGAGGGAGAAAGTGTCGATGATAGTCAGAACTAAAGCACTTGTGACCAAAGTTCATGGTGAGAATGTGACGTCGTGATTCCATTATAATAAGTTCAAGTCTAGCCAAACCTTCATCGTATGTAGTATAGGCAGTCCCCAGAATAATTTTTGTTGCTCTTTTTTGAATACTTCCAATTTTAGAACATTGGTTTTTGGTCAACCTAGGGTACCAGACAGGGCAAGCATATTCCAGACAGGATCTCATATAAGAACAATTGAAAAAGGAGAAAGATTGAACGAGAAAACTACTTAAATAATTACGTGAGAAATCCCACCCTCTTAAATAAGTACTTAGGAAATATGGAATTAGATAAATACTTAAATAAGTGGGAAATGTGAGAGTTCCATTTAAGGTCGTTGTCCAACTGCACACCAGGCAGTTTAACCGTATTTGAATTTGGTATGCAAAGGTTCATAGGGGATATTATTCAAGGTGCATATTATTCATAGGGGTTAACTATTGATAGGGAGTATTTAAAAAAAGAAAACAGCTTGAAACTGCTTTTGGGTATGCTTAAGTTGAGTTTAACCTCGTCAAGATCATTCTTTAAATTGTTAATGAGTGAATCGAGTGTAACATTCAAAGTATTAGATGTTTGACAAGGTCTTACTGCGCAAAATAATTTGCGTCGTTTTATGTAAATAATTGTTAAGTGTGCAAGCTTGCTTTTTTGTTTTTGATGTACTCCACTTCTTTTTGTTCATACTGGGTAATAAATAAATTATTATTATTTTTTGTTACAACGTTGCACTTTGTTTTGGCGCTACCATCGACAAGTTTATAAAAAAAGGACAGAGAAATAGACTAAGCATTGGATTTCAAACACTCCATCAAGCCTATAATCATCAAGCCTATAAGATATAATGCTGTGACAAGCCTACAGATCTTACTTGCATCAAGTGAACTAGACACTTGTTTATCGGGATCCATTTTTTCGAATCTCTGAATTCATCGAGTCAGAAATACAAAATTACGCAGAATTTTCAGCAGAAAATTATCTAAACTTGCTTAAAAATTAGAAAATTTACCAATATTTCATATTTTCCACGCGTTTTTCACTATAAAAATTCAAAGTAAATTTAAAAAATATGCTTAGATGAATAGCTAAAACTGACTGTCAACTATCAAATGATATCATGACTGTCGACATTAACAAACAAAACTTGCAGAGGGAAAACACTTTTAACAGTCTACGCGCTACGATCTACACAACCAATGCAGAAATGTAATTCTCCTGTTGTCTAGAAGAGGAGGTGGGCAATGATGCCAATTTTTCATTTAAATTTGACATGATTTTTGATGGGCTTCGGGATCTTTTATTTTAGAATTCTCAAAAAGATGTTCAAACAATAAATTATTATTGTTCCGCTGAATTTAAATAAAAACTATTGCTCTGAATCAGTTTCCATTCTGGCTTAAATATAAGATAAATGTCCACTTTGGTACCTAAGTCGACACTCTGTGCTGGTTTAACTTTTTAGCTACTTAAAAAGGGAAAGTAAGAAATACAATACAAACAGGAAATTTATACATAACAAAAGTCTCCAAAAGACCAGAGTATTATTTGTCATTACACTAATTAAAATATAACAAAAAAAAATAATATTTCACTTTATTTACTTTACTTTGGTTTTTTATCTTGGCTTTAAAAAAATCACTTTTAGTTTCTTTGGGGAAATTAATCTACTAAAATTTCATTTTTAGAGTTTTATGTTTGCTGATTACAAATAAGCGAAGATTAAAATTGTAACTCTTTCTTTGATTGCCCTTCCAAAGCCCAACAGCATCCACTAGTGGATGCCACTGGTGGATACAGTGGTGTAAAAAGCAAGGTTGCTGTCAGAACTGGAATCCTTTCTGGGTTTAATGCCTGACCACCTTTCCATACCTTAAACCTGACCATTTTAGAAAATGATGGAAATAATGCTGTTTAACTTTAGAGATTTTATGTGACCAAGGAACTTACAACAGGGTTGAACCAATAAGAAAATCTGATTAATGATCATATAACGCCAATGATGCCCTAGGATGAAAATGAATTGATACTATGAGCTCCAGGTTTGTGACTCAAAGCATGTGGGACCGCAGTTTCGGAGATCAATTCTCTATTAGTGGCCTAGGCTGCAACTGGTATCTTCTTCTCTTTTGAAACTTGGCTTTGGAGGGATTAATATGGCAAGTAGTAAATCAATACTTCAGCGGAATGTGTGGGATAATGGAAGATGAGTACTTTAGTTAAGTTGGGCGATTCATGAATTGGGGACTTTCCCTTTCCAAACTAATTTAAAAAAAAAATATTCTAAATAATCAGTACCAGACATAAAAAACAGACCATAAATGTGAAAAATAACACAAAATATAAAAACTGAACAAAGTCAAGCGCGATAATTTGATAAATAGAATACCCATTTCACATATTAGAATTTTATTCTCAGATTAAATAGGAGCATTGAATAGAGTAAAGGAGGTTGTTGAGTATGCAGTATAAAGCTTTGAACATGTGTTTGTAAGTCTAAAATCATTTCAGTGTATTTAGCTAACACAAAACACAAAAGCCTTAGGCACTAGTAGCTAAGGCTAACAATAGAAATACTCTCAGATCTTTCATAGTCTTAATATATTTCAGGAGTGACCTTTCGCTTTCTTCTCTTGCCACTAACACCTGGAGAGTGCCATCCTACATGGGCGCCAGCAAGGGGGGCAGGAGGGGCCTGCCCCCCTAGAAATTTGGGACTATAAAGTAATTATAAGGAAACCAAAGAAAAGAGAGCAGAATAGGGAAAAACCATGGGAAAATGTTTCTTGTCCCCTTGATGGCTACCTGCCAAAAGATTGTGGCCCATAATATGGAAAATATAAGTTCTAATTTGTGACTGAGTATCCCTTAACCAGTTTTCCAGAAACATTTTTTACTATATGATTTGGTTGGAGCAAAAAAAAAGAAAAAATCAAATTCTTCATAGTAATAAATGGTAAGTAAATAACGATCCTTGTCAAAAACGAAAGTATAAGAGTCTAAATATTCAAGCAAAAAAATTCTTCATAGCAATAAATGGTAAGTAAATAAAGATCCTTGTCAATAACGAAAGTATAACTATTGATAACATTTAGTCAAAGAATCAGATTTTTATGGTGATCCTAAATACATATTTGTTTGTTAGTAATTACTGCAGTTATAAGAACACAAGAAAGTTCGTATAATCATAGGAAACACAAAGAAAACAACTTAACAAGGGGCTATTTCGGTAAGAATATGCCGTCAACTTTTTCTTGCATTTCAAAAGTACCCATGAGCTGATATATGAAGCCACTATAATCAGAAATGTTTCTCCTGAACGGAATACTGGGAATTTATGTATTTTCCCCCTGAACGGATATGTTTTTTGTGTTTTATTATCAATTTTTTTCCAGGAGTGATTGTTTTTATCCAGTTGTTACTTTGAAAAAGATTTAATTTCTTAGAGATATGAATTATAAAGGTGTCAAATATACTGGCTTTTAGTATTCAAAACTGAATTAAAAATATTGAATTAAACATTTTTATTTGATTTTCTTAGTCTTGGTTTTGATGTTTTACTTCGGACAAACTACTTTGATAATTCGTTACTTTTTATAAGCACTGAGTCTAAAGGCATTAAAAATTTTGATATTTGATAACCAAGTTCAAAACTGTTGATAATGTTAACAAATATCGGTCCAACGCTTTGACATTGCTCAACAGAGCTAAATTCTGGGAGTATATATCTTAGTTTTTGTAAGTAGGCTATTGTTTTGTACATTGTTGGTAATTACTTACTTTTTTCATTTTAATATACTTTTACTTTAATTGAGATACTTTTTCCATTGCCTTTAGAAAATTGTTTGTCTCTAAGCTTCATTAAAAAAAGAAAATAAAACAAGTTTTTTAAACTGAAAGTAAGGAGCAGCATTAAAACTTAAAACGACTAGAAATCATTATGTATATGACGGGGGTTGCCCCCCCCCCTCCCCAAGACCTCACTCATCACGCTGCAGTTTTTTGGCACTTTAAAAAAGTTACTTATTGTTCTAACTTGACTTGACTTGCTTTATTTACTACAAATTACAAAATAAACTACATACAAGCAACCACCCGGGGGAAGGCTCTAAAAGCCTGATAAAGGACGGCTGCAATCCTTTAATTCTCAACCATTTAAAAAGTTTATTTTAAAAAATAAGACCTGAACACTCTCTCTCAATTAACCAATAATACCAAAATCTATAAAAAAAAAGACAAAAATAACTTAGACATTAAGAATAAAAAATACAATAATAATAAATTATCTCCCCTCTCCCAATAAATGTTTTTTTATTTTTACTTTAAACGACCCAATGTGTTCAGCTTCCCGAACGCCAACTGGGATGTCATTCCAAATAGCCGGAGCCAAATACCGAATTCAAAAACCTGCACGTGTGGTGTCTCTATACTCAACCGTAAAATTTTCCACCTCTCTAGTCGCATACTTGTGGAGTGAACTATTAATGCGAAAAATTTTTGTAAAAACTGGAGGACATACATCATTCCAACATCTATAGGCAAAAATGGCAGCTTGGTAATCGCGAATCTGACCAATGTTAAGCACACTTAATTCTTTAAAACATGACGCGGTATCATTCACATTTTCTATATAATTCCCAAGAAGACGTACTGTTTTGTTTTGTAAAATCTGCACTCTTTTGAAATTTGCATAAAAATTGCAAGACCAAATGACACAACCATAAGAAATATAAGGCGCAATAATACTATGATACAATAATAAAAGAACCGACAATGGTAAAAAATGCTTCAAACGACGCAAAATTCCCAGACCTCTAGCAACTTTAGCTGCAACAAGATCACTATGGTTCTTCCAAAACAAATTACAATCAAACTGGAAGCCCATATAAAGCACCTCATGTACCTGTGACAAAGGCTTACCATTAAAAAATATCTCTCCATCAACACTCGGCGGCTTACCAACTCTCCTAAAAATCAAAAAATTAGTTTTTTCAACATTCACTGACAAAAGGCTCAAACTTGTAAATACATAAAATGACTTTAAAACCCTATTTACTTTCAACTATAGATCATCAATCATTCGACTAGACATAGTTAAAGCAGTATCATCCGCGAAAGTTGCGAGAAAACACTCCAGTAAGTAAAAACGCATTGAATCAACATACACAAGGTACAGAAGTGGTCCCAAGACAGATCCCTGAGGTACATCACACTTCACTTGATAGGGAGAAGAAAATGCATCGTATAAAACAACTTGAATAGATCTTCCACTTAAAAAACTATCAAACCATTTCAGATAATTACCACGAACTCCAAGGGACTGTAGACGTTTGAGTAAAATTTTAAAATCCACTGTATCAAACGCCTTTCTAAAATCAATAAGAACAGTCAAAGGGATTTCACCACGTTCAAAGCATCTATTTACAATATCACAGAGAGAATGTATGGCATCCGACATAGAGTGACTTTTCCTAAAGCCGAACTGAGTTTCACTTAACATCCCTCTTTTCGTAAGGTTATCATATAGCCTTTTATGCCCAATTGTTTCAAATATTTTTGAAAACAGGGGAAGGATTGATATAGGTCTATAATTTTCGATATCTAGTTTAGACCCGCCTTTATGGAGGGGGATGACTTTTGCCCTTTTAAGCGCATTGGGGAATGCCCCAGTTTCCAGGGAAAGATTGATTATGTGGACGAGACATGGTATTAAATAACACATCACTGATTTAAAAGCCTTCAAATTAATTCCATCTGCCCCTGCTGAATTAGATTTGATTGATTTCGCAACCTTCAGAATTTAATCTCCAGTACACGGTTGAAATTCAATTACATTTTCAATTCCTCTTTCATCCAAAAATTCGCCCTCCAAGGAATCATTATTAAAATTCACTAACCCTTCCGCCTGCACATTTTGACCAATATTTTTTTTAGCTTTCCTTCTCATTGAGTTCACTTTATTGCGTTTTATTTTAAACTCTTCCAATTTCTTGACACACTTACTATTCAAATAATCTGCATACACTTGATTTCTTAAATCTGACGCTTCAAGAATTTCTGTAGTTATCCAAGGCTTCCTGGGTTGATCCTTATGCGGTTTCACAAATTTAACTGGGCAAGTCTTGTCATAAATTGGCTGTATGATCCTCACCATACAATCAAATGCCCCAGAAGCGTCATCTTTTATCTCCAAAATCTCGCTAAGATCATTGCTGCTTAACTCATCACCAAACCTCTGTAAGTTCTCTTTTTTTAACGACCGAGTCTTCACTTTTTTTCTTCCATTTTTTTTATGCGGACACAAGGTACCATTCCGAGAACTGGAAAATGGTAAGAACAAAGGTACAGAACCACATTAGTATAACTACGGTCCAGATACTTCGAACCAACAAAAATATTGTCAATGAGAGTAGCTGAATGACTCGTAACCCGTGTTGGAATATTAGCTAGGGGATAAAGATCATTAGCAACCATTAAATTAAAAAAAAATCAAGATTCACTCCGTTCAGCGATAGCAGATCAATGTTAAAATCACCCATACAAATAAAATCTAAACCTATCCGAGACACCGCACGCGTAAGTTGATCAAATTCACGCTCAAAATATTCCCAGCTTGCGCTCGGTGGCTTATACACAATACTAATCAAAAATTTACTACTACCCAAATATAAATCTATACAAAAACTTTCAAACTTATCCTCTATCCAAATATCAATATCATTTCTTACATGGTATGTCAAAGACTTTGAAATCAAACACACAATTCCCTCTCCGTGAAGTGACTTCCAGTTTTTAGCCTCCAAAGACTCATAAAGTTTTGCCTTTTTTTTTTAACTGTGCCATTTTTTTAACTAATCGTGTTAGTTTGTTATGAAAACATTCTATGGCTTCTAGGCATTTCTATTTGAGCGGAAAACAGCACCTCAAACTTTGTGGAACATGTATTTTCTTGCATGAAACACGAAAATATAATAAAATGTCAAGTTTCGGAGTGTTCCACCACTCACAAGCAAGTGCCATTGGTATTTTTGAATCCGCATGGTCAATTAAGGGGGTGGAGGGTCAGAAACAAGACTTAATGATGTTCTGTCCAAAAAGTTGACCGTTTCCGAATCTGACTCATTCCAGTTCTATAACTCGGGTCCCAATGATGGCTCCGGCAAGCAAGGAGTTGGGTTCTTAATAGACGGTCCTACTGCATCATGCTTCACCTCTTGGGAGCCTGTGTCACCAAGGATCGCCATGATCAGACTGAGAGGCCACATTAGCCACATAACCATAATCGCCGTGTACGCTCCGATAAGGGACAGTAGTGACGCTGTCAAAGATGCCTTTTATTATGACCTACAAAGAATCATCGACAAGACACCAAGGCGTGACATGCTCTTTGTAGCTGGAGACTGGAACTCCCGGCTTGGCAGAGTAGACCCCGACACAGCAGCAGTTATTGGCCGCCACACCGTTGGTGACAGATGCATCAATGGAGAAAGGCTCTTACAGCTAGCCAGATACAACAACCTATGCGTCACAAACACTCTCTTTGAGCACAAGAGACTCCACCTCGTTACATGGCGTTCGAACGACGGCGTAACAACAGCCCAGATCGACCACATCTTAGTCAGCAGAAGATGGAGGAGCTCCTGCACAGATGCCCGGGTGTACAGAAGAGCAGACACAGGATCTATAAATGGATCCGACCACTATCTCCTCACTTGCAAAGTCCGTCACCGCCTTAGTAGACAGAAGCGACAGAAGGCAGGGAAGCGCTTCGATGTTTCGAAACTAAGATGCCCGGAAATCAAAGCCGACTTTGAGTTAAAGCTAAGCAACCGGTTCGATACCTTGAATCGTCTCTCACTCGTCGATGAAGAATGGGCGCAGATAAAAATTGCGACACAGGACGTAGCTGAGGAGGTGCTTGGCCACACAAAACGAAAACAGCGAGCCTGGATCTCTGACCACACCATAGAACTAGTTGAGAAGAAGCGACCCCTCGTGGGAGGTGCAAAAGAACCCTTAAAAGTAGCCAGCAAAGCAGTTAAACAGTCACTGAAACAGGACAGAGAACAGTACTGGTCAGATCTGGCGAATGAGTTGGAACAAGCGTTCAGGAGTCACAACAGCAGGAAAATGTTCAAACTACTGAAAGAAGCGACTGGAAAAGCTCCTGTAGCGGTTGACACACTGAAAGATAAGTCCGGAGAACTCATCCGAACAGAAGAAGGACGCATGGAACGCTGGCGAGAGCATTTTTCTGAGCTACTGAACCCTGTCAAACCCCCGTGCGATCTACCTGCCTTCTCGAGTGCTGCTAGAGAGCCCTACGCAGTAAACCTCGATCCGCCAAGTATTGCGGACGTACAAAAAGCGCTGAAGTGCATGAAAAACAATAAAACTCCTGGAGAGGATGGGATCCCTTCTGAAATGTTCAAGTCCTCACCAACTCTACTATGCCGCCTAACCGACCTTTTTGTCCAGGTGTGGACAACAAAGACCTTCCCAAAAGACTGGAAAGTATCAGTCCTCGTTCCGCTATACAAAAAAGGAGATAAGGCCATTTGCGGAAACTATAGAGGCATCTCCCTGATCGACCATGCCATGAAGATCTTCTGCGTCATTCTTTTGAATCGATTCAAAGACGCACGTGACAAGTTAACCCGTCCTGAACAAGCAGGCTTCAGACCAGGTAGAGGCTGTCCAGAACAGATATTGACGATTCGCCTCATCCTTCAGCAGTACAGCAGGTTTCATCTACCCCTTCTCATCGCCTTTATTGACTTTGCAGCTGCCTTCGACTCTCTCATCAGAGAGGAGCTATGGAGAATTATGGTTGAAGACGGGGCGCCACAGGAGATCATTGAGATACTCCGAAGTGCGTATAAGGACACTGAGAATTGCGTCCATGTTTCCGGCAATGACACCCCTAAGTTTCCAGTGGAGTTTGGGGTAAAGCAGGGATGCCCCCTTTCGTCTATATTATTCAACTACACGATAGACTGGATCATGTATAATGCAATGAGAAACCACAACGGAATAGTCTTCGGACAAATAGCTGGTTTCCTCCAGCCCCTGACAGATCTGGACTTCGCAGACGACGTTGGTGAGCTGGAAACTACCGCCGACAGCTTACAAGGCATGATCGACGATACCTATGAGGTCTCAAAGCGCATCGGATTGGCCATCTGCGGTGCAAAGACTAAAGTATTGGCTCTCAACCAACCTGCTCGTTGCCAAGTTACCCTCGACGGTGAGCCAATAGAAAGCGTTGAGGAATTCAAGTATCTTGGCTCTATCATAACACCAGATGGCGGAGCTGAAAGGCATATCTCTGCCCGCATAGCAAAAGCCTGGGGAGTGTTTACTAGTCTGAAAAAAGCATTATGGACCAGACGGGAGATCTCAACCAAAACAAAAGTCAGAATCTATGGTGCAACTGTTCGAGCAGTACTACTGTATGCTTGCGAGACATGGCCGATCAAGACTGAAGATGCGAGAACTTTGGATGTGTTCGACCACCGCTGCCTTCGTTACATCCTCCGCATTAAGAGATGGGACAGAATTTCCAATAGTGAAGTAAGGAGCCGCTGTGGCCAATCAGAAGAGCTATCGCTTATCTTTAAAAGACGTCGCCTGAAGCTCCTCGGCCACACATTGCGCCGCCCCGAAGGCACGATATGTCGAGACGTCCTTGTCTGCGAACCAGCCCCCTCCTGGAAACGTAAACCAGGAGGACAAAAGAAGAACCTGTGGCAAAAATTCAAGGAGGACCTGGAACCGTGGGGAGGATTCAGGAGACACGGTCAGAGATGGGACAAATACTGGCTGAAGATCGCCGGAGAAGCTGCAGCCGACAGGTCCAAGTGGTCGTCGGAAGTCATCCCAAGATCCTTTGGTGCCGGGCAGGACAGTTCATCGTCTGGTTCCCGCCGAAAGTAAAGTAAAAAGTAAGTAAGTGGAGGGTAGGCTAATTCTCGTAGCAGCCCCATTCCGTCGTGGTATGCTTCACATTTTCAACACCTGGCGTCCGGACTATCATATAATCTACCAAGCATACAACTACCCCAAATCAGTATCAATAAATAAATAAAACCCAAAATGAACAAAAATTAAAATAAATATTAGAGTCAAACTCAAAACGAGCATAAATTAATGTGAGTAGGGTTCAAAACCCCTATGCTTTCTAAAAGCTAGAATATAATTTGTAGTTTACTGAAAAAAAATTCAAATGAGTTTACTGAAAAAAAAATGTGCATTGCCAATTGAATATACATATACTGATATTTTTTCCCTAAAATCTTAATTAATTTTTGATTTCTTAAAGTTACAAAAGTGAAAATATTTCAAAGAATTGTTTTCAGTAAACCGCCAATGACGCAGCAGGCTTTAGGCTTCCGGAGTGAGACGATACCCAAACTCTTGTTTGTAGTTTTTTTTATTCGATTCAAACTTGATTTGCATATTCAATTTAAGTTTCACTCGTTTTAAGATTTATTTATTCATTTAGATTAATATATATTGTATGTTTTGTTCGCATTGATTGTTTATTTAATTTCTGTTCGTTTTAAGTTTCATTTATACTTTAATAGCAAAATATTTGTTGTCGTTTTAAGCTAGATTTTCATATTCAATCTAAGCATTACTCGCTTTAAGATCTATTTATTCATTTATATTATTACTTGTTGTATGTTTTTTGCTATGATTGTTTATTTAATTTCTGTTCGTTTTGCGTTTCATTTATTCTTTAATAGTAATTTCTGGTCGTTTTGAGTTTGAATTTTAACAGGTATTTGTATCTCCTGAAGTTAAGTTTAAAATGGCCTTTACTTTTCTTTGAAAAACTTATTTTTCGGAAAGTTTTTTTAATTAATTTGACAAATAACCAACACCAAATCTCAGAATTTAGATTTGAAAAAAAAAGGAATCGTAAAATTCTTCCAAAGGTTATGCAGTTGAGAGACTAATCAGTTGGCTAATTACTTAGGGTAAAGAAAGCCTAACACTTGGTTGCAATGTTGCTTTTTCCTCTTAGTTCTAATCCCAGTTTCCTTTAGTGTCAGACAATGAAATTGTTTAATTAATTCCATTTTTTGCATCTTTAATTCATTTTCTTTCAGATTCCATTTGTTATTTTTTCCAGGGTAGAATATTCCAGAAATGCCTCTTTTCTTCATTATTTCTGTTTATCATACTTGCTCTGTTGCTGCTCAGTTTTACATGCAGTTGGAGGAATATGTCTAACACCTTTTGCTCCATATTTTTTTAATCTACAAAGCCAAATAAAAAAGAGGCAAGCCAAAAGTCACTCTGGCACAAATTGCATGTAATAAAAGTAAACTCCTGACATACCAAACAAGAGAAAAACGAAATAATTCCTAATAGACTGTGATCTATCTGATCAATCTCTTGTTCTCTTAATCTGCAAAAAGAGGGAAAAACACATACAAATACAGACAAAAAGACATGACTACTTTCCATAATACATAGTACATCCGAGTAAAAATTTCGCCGCAGGCGTTTATATTTGTTTTGAATAAAACACAATGTTTGAATTTTATAATGAATCAATTAGTTTTCAAAAGCATTTGGATATTTTTCATTTTTTAAACAAATACTTTATACTTCGTTTGCTGAATAATGCTCAATCTCTTAATTTTTTGTCGTTTCCTTTTTTGCCTTTTTGTCTTTCTTTGGGAAAAATTTTTTTTCCCAAAATTAAAAAAAAAATTCTATAAAATAGATAACAACATTAATATTTGATTATTATTTGGGACAACTAAATTGTAATTATAAGACAATGTATTTACCATTTGCCAGCTTTAAGGGGTCTCCCCCAGGCCACTCAGCGTTTCCCCAAGTGGCTATAGAGGAACACCCTACAGACATGTAGGGTACCTCCATACGAGGTAGGGACCAAGGGGGACCTTGTCCCTGGGGGTTCATAATAGAAACTGGGGCACCCTCGCCCGGGCCATAAATACAGGTGGAGGAGGAAGAAGGCCCCTCAAATGTACGCTCAACAGGGCCCACTGGCGTATCCAGTTGTCCTGTGAGTGACAAACCTTCTACCAGCAGTGGATTAAATTGAATGGTGATGGAAAACACCATTGTGGGATGATCCTCTATAGGAAGACAACTGCAGCAGGGCATAAGATCCAGATCCATGGACAACAGCCTCTGCAAAGAGTTGCCTCAACCTTTTCGGGGTACCTGCAAGACTGGGGACCTTGTGGTCAACTCTATTCCCACTTGAGGAGTGGTCAACTCTATTCCCCTCAAGGATCTCATAGCCTAGTAAACAACATAGCATTTGCATGGGATTTGGATTAATGGATAACTCTTCCAGGCTTGGTCTGTTTTGACAAGCGTTTTTGGGCTGAAAAACTTCTTCCTAGCTAGTGTATCTACTATGAGTGGCCTCCTTGTAGTAGCACATTATTTGTAGGCATGAATATATAATGAGTTGAAGGTAATAAGCTTGAGACTGTCTGTGCAGGATTTCAACTCTTGTTGACAGAAGAGCATCACCAAGTGCTGAAAACCATGTCGTTATCAAGATGGGCCCTGGATTGCACAGAGCCTTCATTCATACTGGAGGTCCCAGGGACTTCTATCTGTCTGGTCCTAAGTCTGCTTAGGCACTTTGGTGTAGACTTCACAAGATATTTTGATCCCTGTCCTGCAGTAGCGTCCAGAATCATTGCTTTTCCTGAGGCCAGAACAATTTCAATGATTAAAAGAGCATGAAAATTGGAACTTTGAATGTTACAGCGTTAAAAAATGACTATTGTAATTGATATTTTGACTGACAAATTCAGAAAATTCAAACTGGAATTATTAGGAGTTTCAGAAACTCATATCCCAGGGGGTAGGAAGCATGAAATCAGGTGATATAGAATTTGTTTACTCAGGCAGGAAGGATGGGGTACATAGACAGGGAGCAGGGCTCATGATGAATAAGGCAGCTGCTAAGTCTTGTTTAGGCTGGGAAAGTATTAACAAAAGAATACTAATTGCTCATTTTAAGACTAAAAAGTTCAGGGTATCAGTTATAGTAGTATATGCCACTGTAGAACCAACTGACAGAGATACTTGTGACTTAGATGAGCTTTACTTACAGTTACAGGAGCAAATAGACAGGGTCCCAGGCATGGGCGAAGGGAAGGGGGGCAGGGAAGGGCAGCTGCCCCCCCTAAAAATTTCCAAATATCATTTGCGATATCTACATTTACGTTTCAATCTTCAATATTGATTTTCGGTCCGATATATAGATAGGAGACTGGCCCACGATCGGCTGATTTTGACTTGTTTAATTCTCTATGAGTTGATTCAAGCGATAAGAAGTTGCTGAGCATGCCAAAACAAAAGTAACCATCCTTGAAAAAGACAATTAGAAATACTCTGCCTTTTTGCACCTGGATGCCTCTCTATCCAAGTGGTCAAGAATGCCAAACCTGGGCCACCCCGGCACTGGTTCGGCCGTCTTGGGCTTATGTTTGGCCACAGGACAAAAGAAAAAGAAAAGTGACCAGGGGGACATTACAGCTTGTTTTTCGGCTATAAAATTAAGAAAGAATATGGTCAGCATAAAAAATTACAAAATGAATTTCATTAAGGTTTAAAAACACTAAAGAGTATTAATTTCTAATTATACATTGGATGATCAACACCAAAAGTAAGCCGCTCTGCTAATCTTGGCGTTCAACCTGTCAGTGGTGGCAGTTTTATTTCAATTTCTGTCTTTAAGACAATATCCATCTCGTCAGTTAGCGCAAAGTCTCTTGCTCCAGTCTCTTTCCAAAAGTGGACCTTAAGTTCTTCAGTTGCTACTTTGTCAAATGTCTTGTGGTCTGAATATGCGTTTATATAGGCCTCGCTCCAAGTGGTTAAAGAAAGCTCCTACACTGTGACGGTTGAAAGCAGTTGTCCGTCATAGGTTTGTACTTTCTGGTGTTTTTACTGATAGACTTTCATGGCAATCCATAAAACCACGGTACCAATCTTTACCTGTAATTCTTCCACTGTTTCCATTGCCTTTGCAGTTCCGTTATCCGGTACTTTTATACTCTTAATAATGGCATAAGTGTATGCAAATTTACATACTTCTATGGGAATACAGTCGAAAGCATATCAGCTATTGTTTTCAGGTAATTTTTTAGTCCTTTTTCTTGTTTCTCTGTAGATATTTATCATGTGTTGTAACAGGGTGTAAGGAAACTTAGGTCCAGACTTTTTAGAGGGATATTCAGCTTCTCAACTTTTTTTTATGTAGTCTTGCAGTGTTCCTCTAGGGAAAGCCATGGTACTTCTAGAGAATCCAACTGACTACTTGTAGAATAAGACAGAAAAAATTGCTGTTTTATTTTCTTCTGGATCATAGCCACCTTTCTTTCTTTTCTCTTCTGTTTTACTTTTAAGCATTTTATCTTGAATGAAATTTAACAGGAAAAAACGGAACTTCAGTTCATCTACTGTTCTGACAGGATTAAACAACGTCAGAATTAACATAGTTTTGGGTTTTAAGCTTGCCTTCAACCTTTAAATATGCTGTTTACACAGCCTTTACAAGCATAGCCCACTTTTGGACACCTTGGTACGGCATGCGGAATTTACCCCAGGTATTGTGGCCGAACATGCGTAGGCTTTCAGACAAAATTGAACAAAATTCCAGAAGTAATCACCTTAAAGCCTGATCCAATCTGATATTTTTGGTAAAAGTGTTAATTAAGGTCAGACATTTTAAAAACATACACTGCCATCTGTCGGAGCTTTTATAATCCCCCAGAAGCCCCATAGGTTCTTATATTGAAACTGTTTGCTTTGGCAAAACGTGGGCCAGTCTCCTCTATGCCAATTTGGATATTAAATTTTGCCCAACTGTAAAATTTTGAGTTGAATTCTTAGAAGAAGCTGTTATCTAACCATAATGTGATTTGTGTCAAATCGCTTTTGTGGTGTTTATGTTTTCTGGAAATGGGAAGTTGGATAGTGGGTCTTTTATATTATACCGTTGCAGGAAAAGTAGAACATGGAAAATGTTAAAGGCCAAGTTTTAGCGAAATATAGAATGACTAGTTTCTAAAGACCTATATTCAAAGGACCTCGGGAAGTATTATCAAGACCCCTTCCCCTTCCATCACAGAAGCGGCTGCCCCCCTCTACACAAGATGCTGCCTACGCCCAGTCCCAGGTAGAAATATGGTGTTTTTATTAGGAGATTTTAATGCTCTGGTTGGTAGATATAGGGATAGATCGTATCCTAGCCTAGGTAAATGTAGTGTAGAAAAAAAGTAATGGCTGGTCTTGGAAATATTGTAGGTATAACAATCTAGTTATAACCAATGTAGTGTTTTAACCAATTGTAGGTATAACCATTGCACCTCTTCTGTCAACATCATAGTACCTTATCCTTCTTCATTTTTTTCATAAATACAAAAAAAATAACAAAAAAAAAAAAAAAAAAAAACAACCAGCAATATTATAAAAAAAGAATCTAGGTAATTTGTTTTAAAACAGATGCTTATTCTAAGAGACAAAACTTGTCCCTGAGATAATTTTTGTGGCTGCCCCACAGAATGAATTCTTTGGCAGGAATGATTTATTTTATTGTAATTATTCTTTATGCCTGCAAACAGTAAAGAGTTTCCTGTTTGCAATGGGTGAAACAGGAAAAAACAAAAAAGAGTGAACTGCTTTCCTGAATTACAAATGAGAAAGATTGAACTACAAAAAGTGAGAGAAAATGTGTCAACCTGAAGACTTGTTGTCTCCCCCAAACTGAAAAAATGATGGCTAATAAAGCGGTTCTAGGCGTTTACTTCCCAAGAAAATACCTCCCCCCGGTGGAAAATAAGGCTTTCTAAATTTGAGAATTTTATTTGAGTTTTATTTTTTTAATTTCTGTAGGGGGAAGGAATTTTGGTTCTTGTGCATTGTGTGCCACTCACTCAAGTTTACGCTGTGTAAAACTTGAGAACTAACCGGTTTCTTCATTAGGTTTTTGCAGCTTAGCGTAAGACAAGACAAAGACAAGTGACAGAATATATGGGAAATATATATAATTGGGCTGTATATTTGCACCTAAGGAGGGGGGGGGGGTAAAGTATTGGGACAGTTTGAAGTCAGAAAACAATTATTTCTAGGTATATGGCCACTAAAAAATTACAGAAGAAAAGCAAGGTATCTGGAAATTTTTTTAACTAAAAAAAAAAAAAAAAAAAAAATTCTAGTATAAAGTAAACATTGTGTTTCATTTGAGTGTTTTTTCTAAGTGTTAAGTGTTTTTCTTTTCAATGACCGTTTTTCCAAGTATTAGGTTCTATTATTAGGTTAATGTAGTGTTTCATTTAAGTGTTTTATGATGATTGCTGATCAGAGTTTATGTTATTTTTGCCTTTCATTTATGTCATTTTACTGTGTTCATGGCTGTATATTTGGCATTAAAATACACTTACCGATCTATCTATCTATCTAATATGCAGAATAATTGTGCCAAACAAACTTTGGTACATACTTTACCCCTCCCCTCCTCCCTACGTGGCCATACTTTACCCCTCCCCCCTAGAGTGCAAATCTGTAGCCAAATTTATTTCTAAAGTAAAAAAAGAACTAACGAAAAAACTGGTGTGGTCTTGAATTTTACACAGCATAAACTTGAGGGAGTGGCACATGATACATAAGTACCAAAATTCCTTCCCCCTACGCAAATTAAAAAAATAAAAGTCAAATAAAATTCAAAAATTTAGAAAGCCTTATTTTCCACGGGGGGGGGGGGGTATTTTCCGGGGGGGGGGGGGGTAGAAAATTTTCTTGGGGGCTAATCGCCGGCCACTAATAAAACACACTTTTTGTTGCAAAATAGCCCTTTCCTTCCCCTCAACTCTAAAGTATCAATATTATCAACAACGCTTGGAAAGGGTACTCAAGTTTAATATTTTTTCTACAAAAGCTGCAGATTGTTCTGTATTTACTGTGATAGATTGGTATTTTGTCAATTTATTCACAACTTTCTGAATTTTTTTTTCCTTTATTTTTATGTTTTTAAGAAGTATGTCTTAAGGTTAAAAAAAAAGAATGAATTTCTTTCTTTTTGTTTAGATTTTTAGTGCCTTTAATTTTGTTGGAGCAATGCATATATTATATTTGTAAAAAGCTCAAAAGAGTTTAATGGCCAGGTTTCAACAGTATTAACAGTACTAACCAGAACTATTGTAAGCTCAGGAATTTTCCTGTACTAGAAAAGTGATGCTTACAATAAGAATTAAATTCTAAACTAGAGTTAATATACAGAGTTGGTAGTTGGTCAGGTCATGTTAGATTAGGTATTTAATATAATGTATTCTGGGCAGCCTGCCTGTATTCCTCCCCTAATGTATTCCTTCCCTAATGTGGAAATATATAGCCCAAATCTGTTTCTAAGTAATATATTTTTACCATACATAGGTATATTTTATTAGAATTAACCTAATTTCACTCCTAATGGACACTTAATTTTGCATTTAGACCAACTGTACTTTAATCTCCTCCCCAAATGTGCAAATATATAGCCCAAATCTGTTTCTAAGTATTATATTTTTACCATACATAGGTATATTTTATTAGGATTAAACTAATTTCACTTCTTGAGTGGTAATGGGTACATGATACAAGTAGGGTAAAGGAACTGATGATTCACCAGTTTTTGTAAAAAACCGGTTTTTCTACTCCTGAATAAGCATGGGCACTGTTCTGTTTTACTGAAGAAACAGAAAAAAAGTAAACAGAGCTTGAATAAAACAGAAACAGAACAGATCAACAAAACACAGAATACCTGTTTCTGTTTCTGATCTGTTTTTTTTTTGTAAAAATAGAAAACAGCTGTTTTTAATCAAAAACTACACTTGCCATGCGTAGTGCTTTTCTGTGGCGGTGACACTTTTGAGAAAACCTAGTACTCTTGGAGCATTTTTTCAAATATAGGGGAGAAAAACTGTCTGCGCACATAAATATCGCAATCATTTTTTTTCTTCATTTATTTTTCAGGTTATTTTTCTTCCATTTTCCCATTCCAAAAATAGACTTTTATGTTTATAATACATACTAGTTATTCGAGACATTTGGAGAAAAATTTTTTCAGCATGAAATTACGCAGTCAGCTCAAAGTTATTAGTATTTAAGCAGAGCATATAGTTGATTTGGGAGTGGAAAATTTTCCCCTCCAGACCATGCTCCCCCCACTCTATCCTGATGTGTGTAAGTCATCTTAAACAAAAGTATGAAAGAAGAAAAATGCACGGGAAAATGACACTTCTTACTGTCAATTAAAAAATTGTTTGTTACCTTGCAGCTTAAAGCAGCCTTTTAAGATTAATTATTTCCAAGCCAGTTTGTGTGAAAATTTTTCAAGTAATACCCCTCAAATAAAGCCCTATGCCTTCCCAAGGCAAGAACAAAATTTGCACTCTACTCAAAAATAAATGTTTTTACTTTTATAACTTTAATAAATCAAATAATATTAACATTTTGATTCCTAAACATCAGTATATGTATATTAAACTGACAATGCACATTCATTTGTATTTTTTCAGTAAAATGCAAATTTTGTTCTGGCCTTGGGAAGGCATAGGGGTTTTTCGAACAACTTATGTTAATTTCTGCTCGTTTTGAGTTTACCTTGGTTATTTATTGTAATTTCTGTTCGTTTTGGGTTTCATTTATTTATCGATGCTGATTTGTGGTGGTTTCACACTTGGTAGAATATTTGATTTTATTTTTGCTCATTTGTTGTTTAATGGAGTTCTTTTCTTTTCTATGAAAAACTTATTTTGTGGAAAAAGTTTTTTAATTAATTTCTTTTCGTTTTATATTGACACAGTCTTTTCAGGGAAAAAGACAATAATGCTTTAAATGTTTTCGTTTTGTAAGACTTTATAGTTTGGCCTGCTATTTGTATGCTGGAGAAAAATTTTCAGCATTTTTTAACAACCTACACCCTTTTAAAAAATCTGGACACAAATAGTACTATTTGATTTAGTTTCATACCTCCTCTAGTTGACCTGAAATGGAAAACTTGATACCATTCGCAAAAAAATTTGTTTACTTTCTTTGATAGCTTAGATACACTTACTCTATTTTGATTTGGTTAAATTTTAAGAGCAGAAGTAGCCCCGAAAGTTTGAACATAATACCCTTAGTCGTTCTTGGGATACTGTTGAGATGCCTAATTGGGAATTGGCATTATCACAGTGCATTTTGATTTTATCTTAAGGCAACATTTAGTTTATAAACATAATCGGCGAATAGGAGGGTGGGAGTGGAAGGGGGATTAGTTGCCCTCCAATCACTTTCGACTATTAAAAAGGGCATCAGCCCTTTCTATTTTCAATCGAATGAGCCCTTTTCGAAATTCCCTCGACAGCTCCTTCTATACGAAGATCCCTGGTCTAAACAACAACAACAACAACAAAAAATAATACATTATACCCACATCGATCTTTACTACAAAAATGTCAAGCCTTCCAATCATTTTCGACTATTAAAAAGGGCACTAGACGTTTCGATTACCAATTGAATGAGCCCTTTTGGAAACGACAAAGCTTACTATAAACACCTTATATGCCCCAAGGGCATAAATTACAACCCTTACCATAAGGTCTGTTAGGGTGGTTGTCATCCTCTAACACCGAATTTAAAGAACTTTCAACTACTTTAAACAAAATGGCTATCTCAAATTTTGATTGGATGTTTTTGGGAAAATGGTGGGCGAGAGAGAGCCGGTAGACGCTCTCCAATCACTTTCAACTATTAAAAATGGCACTAGCCCTTTCAATTTCCAATCAAATAAGCCCTTTTGAAGTTTCTACGACAACGCTTTCAATAAAATCTTATATACCCCCAGGAAATAACTGACAACCCTTGCCCTGAGTGCTGGGGGGGGGTGTCATTCTCAAAGACCTAATTTCCAGAACTTTCTACTACGTTGAACAAAATGGCTATCTGAAAATGTTGATTGGATGTGTTTGGAAAAATGGTGGGCGTGAGAGGTGGGTTAGTTACCCTCCAATCACTTTCAACTATTACAAAGGGAAATATCCCTCTCAATTTCCAATTGAATGAGCCCCATTTGAAGTTTTACGACAACTATCTATAAAAACCTTATATGCCCTCAGGGCAGAACTTACAACCTTAACCCTTGGGGCTCTGGGGGGTCTGTCATCCTTAAATACATATTTTCCAGAATTTTCAAGTATGTTGAACAAAATGGCTATCTCTAAACTTTGATTGAGTGTTTTTGGGAAAATGGAGGGCGTAAGAGGGGGGTTAATTACTCCCCACTCACTTTCAACTATTAAAAAGGGTAATTTCAATTTCAAATCAAATGAGCCCTTTTTGAAACTTCTATAACAACTTTCTATATAAAATTTATATGCCCCCAGGGCATAACTTACAACCCTTGCACTGAGGGCTCTGAGGGGGTTATCATCCTAAAAGACCTAATTTCAAGAACTTTCAACTACGTTGAACAAAATGGATATCTCAAAATTTTGATTGGATGTGAATGGGAAAATGGTGGGCCTGAGAGGGGCGTTAGTCACTCTCCAATCACTTTCAACCATTAAAAAAGGGACTAGCCCTTTCAATTTCCGATTTAATGAGCCCTTTTGAAGTTTCTACACTTTCAAAAAAAAACTTATATGCCCCAGGGCATAACTTACAACCCTTATCCTGAGGGCTATGGGGGGAGGGGGGTTGTCATCCTTACAGACCTAATAAACAAAATTTTCAACTACGTTGAATAAAATGGCTATATAAAATATTGATTGGATGTGTTTGGAGAAAAGATTGGCGTGAGAGGGGGTTAGTTGCCCTCAAATCACTTTGGACTATTAAAGTGATTAATAAAAGCCTTCAATAAAAAAATTTCAATAAAAACCTTATATGCCCCCAGGGCATAACTTATAAACCTTGCCGTGAAGACTGTGGGGGGAGTGTCCTGCTCAAAGGTAAAACTTCCTGAACTTTGAACTGCGTGGAACAAAATGGCTATCTCGAAAGCTTTATTGGATGTGTTTGGGGAAATGGTGGGCGTGGAAGGGGTGTTAGTTGTTTCCCAATCACTTTCTACTATTAAAAAGGGCACTAGCCCTTTGAATTTTTAATGGAATGAGCCCTTTTTGAAGTTTCTACGACAACGCGTTATATAAAAACCTTATATGCCCCCTGGGCATAATTTACAACCCTTGCCCCAATGGCTTCAGGGAGGGGGGGGGGGGCTTGTCATCCTCACAGACCTAATTTCCAGAACTTACAACTACGTTGAATAAAATTGTTATCTCAAAGTTTTGATTAGATATATTTGGGGAAAAGGTGGGCGTGAGAGGCGGGTTAGTTACCCTGTAATCACGTTCAACTACGAAAAAGAGCACTAGTCCTTTGAATTTGCAATCGAATGAGCCTTTTTTGAAGTTTCTACGACAACGGCTTCTATAAAAAACCTTATATTCCCCCAGGGCATAGCTCACAATCCTTGCCCTAAGGGCTGTGGGGGACTGTCCTCCTCAAAAATACAATTACTATCTGGAAATCTACTATGCTTAACAAAATGGCTATCTCAAAATTTTAATTGGATGTCTTTCGGGAAATAGTGGGCGAGGAAGGGGTGTTAATCGCCTTCCAATCACTTTCGACAAATTAAAAGGGTACAATCCACTCTAATTTCCAATTGAATGAGCCCTTTTCGAAGTTTCTACAAAAAATTCTTTGATATGATGTGGCCTGCTCTAAAGGAAACAATTATTAAATAATACATTGTGCCAACATCGTTCTTATTTTCTCCCAGGGCATAACTTAAAACCCTTGCCCTGAGGGTTGTGAGGGAGAGTCCTCCTTTTTACTTAGTCCCCGTTTCTTGTCTCGTTCTTGAGTGTCCCTGTTCTTTACTTAGGCAGCACAATGCCTATGATATATACAACAACTTTCTATATAAACCTTATATGCCCCAGGGCATAACTTAAAACCAATGCACTGAGGGTTCTGAGGGGGTTATCATCCTAAAAGACCTAATTTCCAGAGCGTTCAACTACGTTGAATAAAATGGATATCTCAAAATTTTCATTGGATGTGTTTTGGAAAATGGTGGGCGTGAGATGGACGTTAGTCGCTATACATTCATTTTTAACTATCAAAAAAGGCACTAGCCCTTTCAATTCCAAATTGAATGAGCCCTTTTCAAGTTTCTACGACAACACTTTCAATAAAAAACTATATGCCCCCAGGGCATAACTTACAACCCTTGCACTGAGGGCTCTGAAGGGGGGGATTAACCTAGAAGACCTAATTTCCAGAACTTTCAACTACGTTGAACAGAATGGATATCTCAAAATTTTGATTGGATGTGTTTGGGAAAATGGTGGGCGTGAGAGGGGCGTCAGTCGCTATCCAATTACTTTCAACGATTAAAAAAGGCACTAGCCCTTTCAATTCCCAATTGAATGAGCTCTTTTGAAGTTTCTATGACAACGCTATCAATAAAAACTTTATATGCCCCCAGGGCATAACTTACAACTCTTGCCATGAGGGCTGTGGGGGGAGGGGTGGTCATCCTTAAAGACCTAATTTCCAAAACTTTCAACTATGCTGAACAAAATTACCATCTCAAAATTGTTATTGTATTTGTTTGGGGGAATGATGGGCGTTGGGGGGATGGTTGCCCTCCAATCACTTTCGACTATCAAAAAGGGCACTAGCCGTTTTAATTTTCAATCGAATGAGCTTTTTTTGAAGTTTCTATGACAACACCTTCTATAAAAACCTTATATGCCCTGATTGCATAACTTAAAACCCTTGCCCTGAGGGCTGTGGGGGATTGTCATCCTCAAAACATATTTTCTATCTGGAAATGTGTTTTGGGGAAAGATCGGCGTGGAGGGGGGGGGGGGGCTAGTTGCCCTCCAATCACTTTCTGCTATTAAAAAGAGGACTAGCCCTTTGAATTTCCAAATGAATGAGCTTTTCTTTTAGTTTCTACAACAACGCCTTCTATATAAACCCTATTTGCCCCCAGGACATAACTTAAAACCCTTGCCGTGAGGGTTATGGGAGATTGTCCTCTTCAAAAACATATTTTCGATCTAGAAATAAACTATGCTGAACAAAATGGCTATCTCAAAATTATGATTGGATGTGTTTGGGGGAATGATGGGCGTGGGTGGGGGGGGGGGGGGGG
>JAQQPU010009836.1:17049-31654 GCA_029168905.1 Artemia sp. Kazakhstan ARC1039 | reverse complement strand
ATTTCTCTCAGCTCCTTTCCCGTGATGAAAATTTTCAAACTGAAGGAATGTACCCCGGGTGTTTGACAACTTGGCTTTAGTTTTGATTTCAGACCATCAACAATCGAAAGGTTTCATTTTGTTATCTTTTCATTGAGATTTTTGTGTGACGTTCGGAAGCCGGAAGTAAGTTTATATGAAAAAGGCGACAGCTGGTCCTTTATCTTGACCGTGCCGAGTAAAAATCAGGGCAATAATACCATTTATAGGTGAAAGAATTTTGAAGGCTTTTTCAGAAAGTTTGCTTCAGGGAAGAGCAAACAACCCCGGAAAATAAATACAGAGCTTAAAAATAAGTAGATATAAGTCTTAGAACTCATTTGCTGATGAATGAAATTTTTTTATGAAAGTAATTTGTTTTACGTAATAATTTTGGAAAATGTGTCCACTTTATGTCCCAAATGTCTAAAATGTGTCCACTTTATGTCCCAAATGTCTAAAATGTGTCCATTTTTTGCCCTATTATGTCATTATGTCCAGGCACATAGAAATATGTCCCTTGGACATAAAATATGTCCAGTTGGCAACCCTGTGCACGACCCAGTTGCACTATTAATCTCACTATTATCTAAGTTAATCTACATATAAATGTAACAGTTTCAAAATTTTGACTAATTGCTAATTGTAATTTTGTTCCTGTATATTTTGTAAAAGAAAAAAAAGGCCTTTTTAGGAGGAAGCTTGCCCCCCCCCAGAAAAATTAGGGTTGGCAATGGCAATGGCCCATGTCATTGAGGAGTTGTAAAATGTAGAGCAGGAACCTTTATTCAAAGGATGAAAAAATGGTTAGGAAAAATAGGTATTATTTTTTAAAAGCAACAACGTAGTATATTTATGTCGTATTTATGACTTCTGCCACACACGCGGGGTAGGGTGTCTCCAGGCCAGTGATACTCTAAATTTAACCTTTGTTCTATAAATTTTCGTATTATACATACTATTCATGATTTTCTAAGTAAGTATAACATTGACATCCCTCCCTCCAAAAAAAAGCTCCTGAGTATGTGTCTTCATGGATAACCTATTTAAAATTACATATTCATTGAATGTACCAACTAACAACTCTCAAAAGGTTCAACATAGCAGCTCTCGCTTGTGACCCCGAATTCTACGATAAAAGCAAAACAAAAATTTCAAGGTAACGTCAAGGGCCTTATCCAGGACCGCATCCTGTATTTTTTTTCGATGTTTTTTTTTGTTATTTGTTTTTTTGGGGAGGGGGTGGGTACAAAAAACTTTACAAAAAAAAAGTTTACATGTATATTTTGTTACTTTTATGAGAGTCGGACAAAAACTTCGATAGGAGGGGGGGGGTCAAAATGGATAATCGCCTCCTGGATACGGCCCTGACCTTAGCTATTCTATCTGTCCATGTACGTCTACCATATATTAAATAAAAAAAACAAGTTTTTTCAACTGAAAGTAAGGAGCAACATCGAAACTTATAACGAACAGGAATTATTACGTATATGAGGGGGTTCGCCCCCTAGTCAATACCTCGCTCTTTACGCTAAAGCTCAAATTTTGTTCGAATCATAAATCCCTGAATCACAAAGGCTGTTTAATTAGAATAGATAGCTGTTTTGAAAGTACTAAAAAAAAACTTTAGCGTAAAGAGCGAGGTATTGATTAGGGGGCGAATCCCCTCGTATACGTAATAATTTCTGTTCGTTTTAAGTTTTAATGTTGCTCCTTACTTTCAGTTGAAAAAACTTGTTTTTTTTTACTTTATGATCATTTTTTAAATAATGCTGGGAAATCTGGCGCCCCCTTCATAGAAATGTCCCTTCCCCCAAGGAAACGTCCTCCATGAAAAGATACTCCCACGTAACCCCTTCCTCCTACCCCCCCCCCACCAGAAAAATCCCTCCTGAAAGCGTCTGTATAGTTCCCAATAACCAATACAATATGTAAACAATGGGCAAAGTTCGTAACTTACAGCCCTTCCCCCTGGAACTGTGGGGGACTAAGTCATCCTTAATGACATATTTACAAGATTTTCGACTATGCTGAACAAATTGGCTATCTCAAAATTTTGATTGGGTGACTTTGAGAAGAAAATGAGTGTGGGAGGGGGCCAAGTTGCCCTCCAATGTTTTTGGTCACTTAAAAAGGGCACTAGAACTATTAATTTCCGTTCAATTAAGCCCTCCCACGATATTCTAGGACTACTAGATCGATACGATCACCCCTGCGAAAAAAAATAATAAATAAACACCTATTCGTGATCTTTCTTCTGGCAAAAAATACAAAATTCCACATTTTTGCAGATAGGAGCTTGAAACAACTACGGTAGGGTTTTCTGTTACGCTGAATCTGATCGTTTTATTTTCATTAAGATTCTATCACTTTCAGGGGGTGTTTCCCCTTTTTTCGAAAATAGGGCAAATTTTTTCAGGCTCGTAACTTTTGATGTGTTAGACTATATATTTGAAATCAGCATAAAAATCCGATTCTTTGGATGTATCTACTGGTATTAAAATTCCGTTTTTTAGACTTTCGGTTACTATTGAGCCGGGTCGCTCCTTACTTACAGTTCGTTACGACGAACTGTTTGATGACTTTTTTTTCCAAGAATTAAAGGAAATTAAGGGGGAGGGGCAAACATGTTTTTTAAAATCTAGTGGGACAATTGTTTCAATAAAAATACCAAAAAATTTGTTTTCCAAAGTCTACGTGAGCAAAAATCTAAGAGGCATGTCCCCCCTACCCTCACTTGATGCCACTGATGACCTCTCTGTCCAAAAGAGGTTCGTTTTAAAAACATAAAAGAAGTATTCACGAGCATCAACGCTTCCAAATAGTTAATAAAATACTTCCCGACTTGGTCAAGCGGTAAAATGCAGGAGACGGAAGAAGAAGAAAGAAACAGACGATATATGCATTGACCAGCAGAATAAAGAAAAGTAATTGGTTCTTGGGCTTAAATGTGTCTTCTAAAGGGGCAATTTTCTGGAGCTGACATTTATTTATGACCGAAAAAATTGCTCCTCTTAGAAATAATATATGATTCTTGTTGTGCAGAAACAATTTACGGGCCATGATGTCAAAACCAGATAATGTTACCGAAACGACTTTGCTACACTATCACATATAAGCAATTGCGGAAATTGCAATAGAATAATCTGTCATCCATCTGTCTATACTTTTTGGAACAGCTTAATGTTTGTTTTATGTTCTTGATCATTCTTCCTTTCTTTTTTATATTTCTTTAGCCAAGACAATATTGTCACACTAGTATTTCTGAGTAATTGTATAAATATACAGTAAAATTCAGCTTTCCGCTTTTTTCGAAACACGTGAGCTTTTTATTTCTCTTTCTTTCTTCTTTTGCCACTTCAAACTTCTAAGTAAGTTCCCAAATTCCAAAACAACTGCGAAAGTGTCGATGATCACGCATATCAAAAAATTAACTTTAAGTTCTTAATTATATTCAAGTATAACAACAAGTATTAAAAAGGGTGAAACTACTACTTCTACTACTGACAACTCACCGCAGCATCTAGCCGCCTGAGGCCAACACAGCGAGGCACGCTACTCCTCCATCCCAATCTATTCAAAGCTTCCGTGTTTACGCCCATCCATGAAGTTCCCATTTCCTTTAAATCTTTCTTTAAAACGTCCTCCCACCCCAGACGAGAACGACCTGCTTTCCGATGAGCCCTAGACGGAAGGCCGAAAAGAAGAATCTTCGGCTATCTGTCATCCTTGATCCGCACAACGTGCCCTAGCCACCTAATCCTTTCTTTCATTATAGCCCTAGAGAGCGGTATTGAACCACATTTTTCGTATAGCCTATTGTTTGAAATGCGGTCAGTCAGCCGGGTACCCAGAACAGTCCTTAAGCAATTTCTCTGGAAAACATCTGGCAAATCTTCATCCGCTTTTTGGAGCACCCATGCTTCAGAGCCATATTTGACCACTGTCATCACCGTAGCTTCTAATATTCTAATCTTGGTTTGCAAACTTATCTTCCTATTCTTCCAAACTTTTTTTAACTGTGAAAAACACCCTGAGCCTTGGCTATTCTACTTTTGACATCTTCACTGCTCCAACCATCTTTACTAATACTTCATCCTTTTCCATCCAACTTCACCTTTTCATCTTCATTTATTCCTAGCCTTAGTGACTTAGTCTTTTTAACATTAATTTCCAAATCTATTCTAGCACCCTGAACTCGCGAAACCTCTAGAACTTCATTCATTTTGCTGACAGTTTAGTCTAGGATGCTTAAATCATCAGCATAATCTAAGTCGAGGAGACTTTTTCCTCCCCATTTGATTCCGTAGTCTCCCATTGCCTTTCCTGTGCTCCTTAAGACAAAGTCCATCAAAATAATCCATATAAAGGGGGATAGAACACAACCCAGCTTAACTCCTGATTTAATACAAAACCAGCTGCTAACCTCATGTCTTACCTTAACCGCAGCAGTGCTATTCTGGCACATAGCACTAATCACTTTAATGTATTTGTCTGGTATACCATACAAGGATAAAACCTTTACTAAAGCTCTTCTATCAACAGAATCGAACGCTTGCTCATAATCTATAAAACTGAGGACCAAAGGTGTTTGAAAACTCAGGCACTTCTCAATTATTAACCTAAGAGGGAAAATTTGGTCGACACATCCTCTACTTTTTCTAAAACCGGACTGTTCTTCTCTTAAAACTTTGTCTACGGCATCTCTCAGTCTAAAAAGTATCATATTACTAAGTAATTTACTACCTACAGAGACTAGCTAATCCCTCGATAATTACCACACTCACTTTTATCATCTTGTTTATAAAGGGGCTTAATTAAGGTTTTCCTAAAATCGTTAGGTACTTCCCCTTCTTCAAAAATCCTATTCATAATCTTCAGTAACTTATTTCTAACCTCAGAGCCACCATATTTAAGAAACTCATTTACCACCCTATCAGCACCTGGAGCCTTATTATTTTTTAGTCCTTTTAGTACTGTCGCTAATATGAACCCCGAAGCGAATAAAAACTACCATAAAGAGGAGTAAAGCTAGTGCCCCCTGTGCCTTCTAAATACCAAAACATAAATTGCACTTTAGTGACATCTTAATTCCCAGCTGTGTTTTTATTGCTCCCTATCATACCCCAATCATAACTAGGATTACTGGAAAGAATAATTGAATGTAGTTTTAAAATCTAACATATGCTGATATTCATTCCTGAAAGTCTTAAAAATTTTGGATTTATTACAGTTATAAAACAAAACACGTTTAAAATGTTTTGATTGAAGTACAAATTATATTCTGGTCTTTCGAAGGCACAGGCGGCATTATCCCAACTCTAGTAGTTTCTGCAACTCTACTAGCTTTGACTCAGTTATTTATTGCAATTTCTGTTAAATGATTGCGATTTATGGTAGTTTTCGGCTGCTCATTCTGCATTCACATAGTTGCTGCATGCGCATAATGTGTTATATTCCATCGTTCCTGGATGCACATAGCGTGTTTTGATTTAGTACAACATCCCCCCTCAACAATTCCTGAAAGTATCACCTTAATACCATTAGCCTTAGTAAAAGTACTACTAGTAGCAGTAGGAGTGATACTAGCAGTAGTAGTGTGCACATACTGCCTTTTTATTAGCTCAACACCCTCATCAAAAGCGCTGAAAGTTTCAACTTAATACTCTACGATGTTGCGAAGATATTGCTGGTACGCCCTCTTGACAGCCTGCATGCACACGGCGTGCTTTGATTTAATTCAACATCCCCTTAAAATTTCCTGAAAATTATACTTTAATACCCTAAGCAGTAGTAGCAGTAGTAGTAAGCATATAGGATCTTATGTTTTGTTCAAGATCACCTTTAACATGCACTGAAAGTTTCAACTTAATATTCTAAGCTGTTCTTAAGATATAGCTGTTACGCTCGTTTGATAACCTGTATCCACATAGTTTATTTCGATTTAGTTCATATCCCAATCAACATTACGTGAAATTTTTACCTTAATACCCTTAGATTCAGTAGAATTAGTAGTTGTAGAAGCCGCAGTAGTTGTAGTTGGAGCAGCAGCAGTAGTAGTAGTAGTACCAGTAGCAATATACACAGTACCTTTTGGTCAGTTCAACAGCCCTCTTAATATGATCTCAAAGTTTCAACTTAATACGCTTAGTTGTTCCTGGGATATTCCTGATACGCCCTTTTGACAACCTATATACATATGGTGTAATTCGATTTAGCCCAACATTCCCATAAACATTCTCGAAAAGGTTTCACCTTAATCCCCTTAGCCTCACTAGTAGAATTAATGGTAGTAGCAGTAGTAACAGTATTAGAAGTAATATGCACATAGTGCCTTTTGGTTAAAACAACATTCCCCTCAACATAGCTTTAAGTTTCAACTTAATAGCATAAGCTATTCCTGATAAATTGCTGATACCCCCTTTTGGCAATCTTCATGCACATAGTGTGTTTTTATTTAGTTCAACATCCCCCTGATCATTCCCTGATAGACTAATTTTAGTGTCCTTAGTCTCAGTTAGTATTAGCAATAATGGTAATAAGCACACAGTGCCTTATGGTTAGTTCAATATCCCCCTCAACATACCCCGAAAGTTTTAACTTAATACTCTAAACTTTTCGTAAGATATTACTGTTACGCCTTTTTGACAACCTATACGCACATAGTGTGTTAGGATTTGATCCAACTTTCTCTTCAACATTCCCTGAAATGTTCACCTAAATATCCTTAGCATTAGTAGTAGTCACGGTGGAAGTAGTAGTTGTAGTAGCAGCAGTTGAATTAGTAGTAGCACTGATAGTAGTAACAGTAATAGCAGTAGTGGTAGCAGCAATAGTGGCCTGCACGTACTGCCTTTCGGTCAGCTGAACATCCATTCAACTTAACACTCTAAGCTGTCCCTAAGATATTGATGATATGCCCTTTTGAAAATAGCATATACTGTAATTGGTCTAGTTCAACTCTCACCTTATTACCCTTAGTCATAGGCAGCGCGATCGCGCTGCCGAAGTAACGAACGATGTGGGCACAGCGTATTATTATTTTTCCTCCATACCCAGGCACTTCGTATCGAAGAGGTTGTCGTATAAAATTCAAAAAGGGCTCATTCGATTGGAAATTGGAGTGGCTAGTGCCCTTTTTAATAGTTGAAAGTGATTGGAGGGCAACTACCACCCCCTCCCCACGCCCATCATTCCCCCAAACACGTCCAATCAAAATTTTGAGATAGCCATTTTGTTCAGCGTAGTTGATTTCCAGATAGAAAATATGTTTTTGAGGAGGACACTCCCCCACAACCCTCGGGGCAAGGGTTTTAAGTTATGCCCTGAGGGCATATAAGAACGATGTTGGCACAATGTACTATTTATTGTTTTTTCCTTTAGAGCAGGACAGTTCATGTGGAAGGGGTCGTCGTAGAAACTTCAAAAGGGGCTTATTCGATTGGAAATTGAAAGTTCTAGTGCCCTTTTTAATAGTCAAAAGTGATTGGAGGGCAACTAGCCTCCACTCTCTACTCTCATCATTCCCCCAAACACATCCAATAAAAATTTTGAGAAGGCCATTTTGTTCAGCGTAGTTGATTTCCAGATAGAAAATATATTTTTGAGGAGGACACTCCCCCACAACACTCAGAGCATAGGTTTTAAGTTATGCCCTGGGGGCATATAAAGTTTTTATAGAAGGCGTTGTCGTAGAAACTTCAAAAGGGCTCATTCAATTGGAAATTGAAAGGGCTAGTGTTTTTTTAATAGTTGAAAGTGATTGGATAGCGACTAACGCCCCTCTCACGCCCAACATTTTGCAAAACACATCCAATCAAAATTTGTTGATATCCATTTTGTTTAACGTAGTTGAAGGTTCTGGAAATTAGGTCTTATTAGGAAATTAAGAAGATAACCTCCTCAGAGCCCTCAGTACAAGGGTTGTAAGTTATGCCCTGGGGGCATATAAGGTTTATAAGGAAAGTTGTTGTATAAATCATAGGCAGCGCGATCGCGCTCCCTAAGTAAAGAACGGGGACACTCGAGAACGAGACAAGAAATGGGGACTAAGTAAAGAGGAGGACACTCCCCCACAACCATCAGGGCAAGGGTTTTAAGTTATGCCGTGGGGGCATATAAGAACGATGTTGGCACAATGTATTATTTATTAATTTTTTCCTTTAGACCAGGGCACTTCGTATCGAAGAAGTTGTCGTAGAAACTTCGAAAAGCGCTCATTCAATTGGAAATTGGAGTGGCTTGTGCCCTTTTTAATATTCGAAAGTGATTGGAAGGCGACTAACACCCCTTCCACGCCCACCATTTCCCGAAACACATCCAATCAAAATTTTGAGATTTTGAATTTTGAAATTTTGAGCCATTTTGCTCAGCGTAGTTGATTTCCAGATAGAAATTATGTTCTTGAAGACGGCAAAAAAATTTGCACTTTACCTGAAAAATAAAATTGAATGTGTATTGTCAGTTTAATATACATATACTGATATTTAGTAGTCAAAATGTTGATATATTTTGATTTATTAAAGTTATAAAAGTAAAAACATTTATATTTTTTCAGTTTTGTTCTGGCCTTGGGAAGGCACAGGGGTTTTGCGCCCAACTTATGTTAATTTCTGCTCGTTTTGAGTTTGACTCGGTTATTTATTGTAATTTCTGTTCTTTTTGGGTTTCATTTATTATCGATGCTGATTTGTGGTAGTTTCACGCTTGGTAGATTATTTGATTTTATTTTTGCTCATTTTTTGTTTAATGGAGCTCTTTACTTTTCTTTGAAAAACTTATTTTGTGGAAAAAGTTTTTTTTAGTTAATCTTAATAGAAGTGGCAGAAGAAGTGGTAGTTCTAGTAGTATTAGTCAGTAGGCCCGTTCTTTTGCACTAAGATCTTACATCTAAGATCTCACATCTATCTGCAAAGATTTCTGTTCTTTTAACTCATCATTGTTCTAAGATGATGTTAGAAAAAAATGTGAAAGACGCCATCTTTCTGCCATATAGAACTATGATGAGAGAACTTTGATGATATAATCATCATTGTTATAATCATCAGAGCAGAATGATGAAAGACGTTCGCAAAAGAACGCCGTAAGATGTAAGATCTTAGTGCTAAGATTTCACTTTTAAGCGTTCTTTGTCAAAAGATGTAAGATCTTAGCACATAGATGAGTGAAAGAACGGCCCTAGTGATTAATATTACCTCTAACTAGTGTTATCACAAATTTGACACATTGGTTGGGCAGAAGCAGTATTTCACATCTAAAAACTCTCCCCTCAGACTTTTTTAGTCAGTGATGAGTCCTATGCAGCCATCGATAAGAACAGCCAGACCATCAGTGGCTGTTCAAATGATCATCACTCCCTAAAATATGACGGCGCTGGAATTAAGGTACACATCAGACTAGAACGAACTACATGCCGGGAAGGAATTTGAAGAACCTGCACCTATATACTGTTGACCAATTTTCCTCCTTTTTCAGGAATTAAGGGGAAATTAGTTTATTAAATAATTCATCTCCTATAATTCATTCAGTAACTAATATAGTTTTCAATTGATGGTATCACAAAATTAACAAATTGAATAAGCAAAAGCAGCATTTCATATTCTAAACCTCGTTCCGTGTCGTCGTTTTTAGTTATTAATTTTGTGTCCTTAGTAACCATCGTTAAGAACAACCTAAGACAGGCTTGAATAAAGCAAAATGATGCTGAACCGAATACTTGAATAGGACAAAATCAATCAAAAGCTAAATGAAACAGCTTGCTGATGACAAAGAGAAAATGCAAGGAATTTCTTTGAAATGAACTACAAAGCTATCGAATTCGACGAGAAAAATTAATCTCCAGAACAAAGCAGCAGTCTCGGTATGTATGATAGGAATTGGAGACTCTCAAACTAATGATATTTCACATAAAATATGAGCTTCTAAGGGGCTATGCACTCTTTCACTATGTATACAAGACCTAGAACCAAAGGCGGGATTGGTGGACAGACATATACGTTGAAACTTGTTTTGATGCAGCCAGTATGTGGGGGGGGGGGGGGGGTGATGAGGGGGGGGGGGGGGAATGCAAACTGTTTTGAAAAATGTTTTTCTATTATTTTTTCCGAGCACTTCAATGGAAGGGGTAGTCTTAGACCGCTCATTCAGTCAAAGTTTTGAGATGGCCATTTTGTTCAAATTTTCCGAAGGTCCGACAAATATAAATCTGGGGATAAAAGGCCCACACTGCCCCTAGGGCAAGGATCGTAAATTATACAAATTATCATTTGTTTACAGATAGGTTTTATAGTAGAAAATGGATATTTGGTCGCTCCCTGGCCCAAGAGATGCACATGTTTTGTTGGGAGGGGAGATTGTTAGGGTAGGGTCTTTAGTTCATGAAAATATAAAGGGGGAGAAGAGTAAAATGTATTTTAAAAATCTAAGGGGGGTAATTTTGTTGTTTTTTTTCTAATGAAAATGCCCCAAAAAATTTTTTAGTGATAATACCAAAAGAGCATTTTTTCAAAATATTTTTGGTATTTTTTGTCCAACAACTTTTTTGTCCCTAATCAGTCTGAAATTCGGAGCTACATGTCATCGGGCCAAGAAGAACTTATTAACAAGTAACTTATTCGTAGACACGGGCCCTTTAAATGTATGGCCAAAAAAATGGCTGATAAATGTTGTTTTTTTCGATCTACTTGTAACTTGTATTCTTACGTCTTTAGGTCAAGTACCTCGATACAATAGAAACAAACTGGAAAGAAAATTTGGTTCCCCGAAAATGAGGGCAGAAAAAGGGCAAAAAATCTTTTTTCAGTTGAGGTAGGGGCCTCTCAAACATAGGGCCTAAAAATGATCCAGAAAAGTTTTTTCCAATAGGCTTGAAACTTTCAAGAATTTTTGCTTGGGCTAAAAAAACCAAACATTTTTGGGGTGAGAGATGAGCAAGGATCCAGAAGTGGGATTTTTGAGCTCTTGGCAGTTACATTAGACAAGCGTAATAAGTTTAAAGGGAAAGGCCATAAGTAACAAGATTAAAATTTATCACAATTCCTCTTGAATTTTTCGCAGTCAAGTCATAGGCACTATTCATTGTTAATTTAAGCCTAATTATGGCAAAGAGTTCATAGTTTGGCCAAGGGTGACACTTTAATATCAAATATTCGCAAAAGGCAACCCAAGACAGACTTGAATCAAGCGATATAACGCCTGGAAGGAGTACCAGAATAGGGCAAAACCAACCAAAAGCTGAACGAAGCAGCTTTTGATGAAAAGAGGAAGTGCAAGGAATTTCCTTAAAAAGGAACTACAAAGCTATCAAACTCGACAATGAAATTAATCTCTTGAACAAAGCAGCCGTCTCAGTAACAAGAAGTGTGTATGGCAGGCAAGGCCATATTCAGGGAGTTTGTGTGTCGCGGGTTTTGGCCCCCTCCGCCTCCCCCATTATCAAATTTTTACAGAATCATAAAAACGGAACAAAACTGCATTTACACATATTTTGATACATTTTTTTAAGTTTTGTTTGTAGTCTCCCACCACCACCCCCACCCGAACATAATATCAGATACACCCTTGATTATAGAAAATGGGGAGTTTTGAACAAATTACGTCGCTTTTAAGGGATCAAGGACTCAGTCGCTGTGTATGTCAAATTCAGTGCGACGGGGTTAAACCTAGAACGAAAGGCCGGGTTGTAGGACAGACGATTTAACAGGAATTTAGTTCGGGCGAACCAACAATGAGGAGAAAATATCCGAAAAAAGGCAATTTATATAAAAATTTAGGAAATTCTAGCAAAAACCATGTGAATCAAGAAACTGTAGAGAAAATTCAGAGAAGTGGGAGGCAAACCTGAAGAACAAATGTTAACGCACCTGTCATAGATGTACGAAGTAGGACTTGAGAGCTGCAGTGCCATCTCTACAACAATATCCGTTATGGTTGCGCAAAGTGAACTAAGCGAAAAGTTACACAATGGACGCTTAATAAAGTCTACACAATTTTGTGGGGCCCAATATTTTGTCGGTCCCAGGCTAATGTTGAATGGGCTTACACAGAAACTGGCTATGTTGGAGGCACAGAGTTTTTTTTAAGTCTGAGATAGACTCCTGTGGCTTACTGTGTCACTACTAATTCCTTTCTTGGAACTAGCTAACTTGAATAGGTTTTTGTATGGTATACCCCCTACCACTCAAGAGGAGAAATTAGGTTGATCCTTATAAAATATATCTAAGTATGATCAAAATATAATACTTCAGAAACAAATTTGGGCTATATATTTGCACATTAAGGGGGTGGGGGTAAAGTACAGCGGATCTGCATGTTAGCTACAATTATTCTGATAATATGAAATACGAATTGTTTTCTGATTTCACACTGTTCAAATACTTTACCCCCAATCCACCTAATGTGCAAATATATCGCCCAAATTATATATTTCCCATCTATTCTGTCACTTCTCTTTGTCTTTTCACACTCAGTTGGAAAAAAAAAATAGCGAAAGAAGCCGGTTTACAGTGCGTCAATACATGAAAAACTTGGGCGGTAGGGAGTATATCATACAAGTACCCTTGAATATCATTTCAGGTTAGTTAATAGTAATTAAAGAAGTGCCATGTTGCACGTCAGAAATTTTACAGGAGAAAAGGAATATCTAGCCAAATTTGAAACTAAAAAGTGGCTTAAACACATCGATCGAGCGCCCAGAGTTTAAAAGCAACGTCAAAATTGAAAAATTGTCTCATGACGCCTTTTGAATTGCCCTGCGTCAGCGACCGTTTGAATAACAACTAGTTAAACCATAAACAGCATTCATTATTAATTTGACCCATGAATATGACGGAATTTTGTAGTTCATTTGCCACAGACAGGCACTTGTGCGTGACTTTGTTTCTAGCAAAGAGGCAAAATATCAAAAGAAATACAAGTAGGAAAATAAAATATAGAATAAGCTCACGGTATCAAGGGGAGCAGCTCCGAGGCTCTCTCTCTGAAAACGTCCCTAGATATAGGTACTTTTCTTTTTGAGTCATGAGCATTTTAGTAGAGCTATTACCCTAATTATTCTCCTTTCATTTATTCAACTTTTTCCGTCCCACTTTCACTTTACCTTACTGGACTTATCTTGCATTTGATAGAATGGCCCAAGTTACTAGTATTCATGTTATTAACGAAGAGTATCACTTTTCAGAAGCCTTTGGGGTATAATTGACCATGCTCTAATTTAGCCTGTCACCCCAATTAAAGGCTCACAGGAAGCAGCCACCAGGGACAGGATGGAATTAATCGAACAATTGTGTGATGACTATCAATTCAGTGTTTTTCAATTCAATTGTAATCGAATCGTAATCAAGGAGGCACACTTGTGCCTCTTTTCAAGGAGGCACACTTGTGCCTCTTTAAAGAGGCGACCCACCACAATGTTAAGTGATTTCCGGTCCTAGCGGTCACAGAGAGACGGCGGTGATCGCATTTTGTAGCCTAAGCTCAAACTAAGAAACATGCAAAATTTCACCCCCTCCGACTTTATCTTCATGGGGGACAGTGGGCCGGAAGTTTCGACCCTCCCACCACAGACCCCCTTTAACGTTGTCCGATGTTATTTTTCAACAAAAATAGAGTTGTGAGAAAGTCAAACTTTAGCGGAAAGAGCGAGGCGTTGAGGAGGGGACAGCCCCTTTCATATACGGAATTTCTGTTTGTTTTAAGTTTTAATGTCGCTCCTTACTTTCAGTTTAAAAAACTTGTTTTTTTTATTTAAAGGCTGCAAAAGCGGGGGGTTTGGGGGCGGCAGCCCCCCAACTGTACCTCCTAATCCCTGTACGTTTTAAGGTTCGAACTTGTGAATCGGCCTCTTTAACTCTTTAGAAAACTTAGTTTTTTTTCAAATAATCTATTTTTCTAAGATAGATAACAGATATCAAAACAAATAGTTCTTCGAACAATTGTATCTTACTCCGACTCAATCATTTTTGGCCACTTAAAAACGACACTAAAACTTTATAATTGTCGATCAAATGAGCCCCACCCCGATCTTACAAGACGATTCGTTCAATACGATTACCCCTGGTAAAAAAAAATTAAATAAACACGCTTCTGTGAGCTTTCTTCTGGCAAAACTTGCAAAATTCCACATTCGTGTAGCATAGATAGGAGCTTGAAACTCTATAACAAAGTCCTCTGATATGCTAAATCTGATGACATGTTTTTGATTAAGATCGCTTGACTTTACGGGGATGTTTCCCCCTTTTTCGAAAATTAGTCATATTTCGTCAGGTTCGTAGATTTTAGTTTGATGTATTATTTGTTATCAAGATTTTTTTTACAGTTTTGGTTACTACCAGACACGCCATTTCAGCCAAACCTTAGGGTGGGCAAGCAATCGACAGGGGCCCCGAAGCAGGCTTGTATAAAAAAAAATTGCCTCTAGCTTTATCCGAAAAAAAACTGCCTTACAGTAAAAACAGTTACAGTTACAGTAAAAATTAAGGAAATTGTCTCAATTGATTTCCCTTTCCTTCTTTCGCTCTTATGCTATAGGTTCGGAAAAGGCCAGATATCTGAAGAAAGCGGAAACGGTATGTGCGATCTTAAAAAAAAA
>JAQQPU010009836.1:414-12049 GCA_029168905.1 Artemia sp. Kazakhstan ARC1039 | reverse complement strand
TGAAAGTAATTTGTTTTACGTAATAATTTTGGAAAATGTGTCCACTTCATGTCCCAAATGTCTAAAATTTGTCCATTTTTTGCCCTATTATGTCATTATGTCCAGGCACATAGAAATATGTCCCTTGGACATAAAATATGTCCAGTTGGCAACCCTGTGCACGACCCAGTTGCACTATTTATCTCACTATTATCTAAGTTAATCTACATATAAATGTAGCAGTTTCAAAATTTTGACTAATTGCTAATTGTAATTTTGTTTCTGAATATTTTGTAAAAGAAAAAAAAGGCCTTTTTGGGAGGAAGCTTGGGCCCCCCAGAAAAATTAGGGTGGGCAATGCCCCCCCCCCCCAAATGGCGCCCCTGGTTACTACTGGGCCGAATCACCCTTTGCTTACAATTCATTACCACGAACTGCTTGAAAATTATCGTAATCAAATCATATTTGTTTCTTGCAATTAATCTATCAAACACCCGGGACGGAATCAATAAACCGAAAGATATTGTCGATCTAGGTTTAGCTTCCACTCCAGTGTCTAACCAACCTCAATTAACCGCAAGAGTATGTACATACTTTAGTGTTTTAAAACTTGACTATGATAAATCAGGGCGGATCTAGCAGAAATTCTTGGGGGAGGCCCAATGTGAAAAGGGCACCAATGAGCAAAATATTGGAGGGGGGGGGGGTGACAAAGGTGCCAATAATTGACAAATGTATTCTAAAAAAGAGTAAAAAAAGGAAAATAATGGAATGAGGGCAGCAGAAAAAATATTGGGGGGTCCGGAGTCCCCCTCGGCCCCCCTGGATCCGACGCTGTGACAAATATCCAGCTTTGGTATCTTTAGGAAGACAGTGTTGCAGGGAAGATTTTGGTTCAGCAGTGGACAAGATTAAAATCAAAGAACTTTTCACTCGTGCTTCTCAAGTACAATTTTTGATATGTGTGCTGAAATTATAAGTGCATTTTATCAATTTGAATTAAAATATATTCATACTTGAATTAAAAAACGTTGTAATTGCTTGAAAAACTTATGATGAATAATGATTGCATTATATTTGCCTGAAAAATGACAGATTCAATTGTTAAATTTACTAATTCAAGTAACCCCTCAATTTTGCCTCCATGTGATCTGCATCCGCGATTGATTTATCATATCGACCTTTTGCTCTTAGCATTTAATTTGTTCCATTATTAATTTAAAAAAAAGCTTTTTCACAAAAGAAGTTTTTCAAAGAAAAGTAAAGGGCTATATTAAACCGAAGACGAGCAGAAATAAAGTCAAATAATTTGCAAGTTTAAAGCTACCATAATTCACAATCAATAGATAAATGAAACCCGAAACTAACATAAATTACAATAGATAACCAGTCAAACTCGAAACGAGCAGAAACTACCACAAAGATGAGTAGAACTAACGCCCCCTTGTGCTTCTAAAGACCAGATGTAATTTGAACTTTCAATCCATGTCAGCTTCCAATAAGATAATAAAATTTATTCTAAAGTTCCTTACCATTCTTAAACACATAAAAACCATCATTTTTTTTCAGTGATTTTTTCTTAACAAATCCCATCAATTCACCATCCATTTTGAATTTGCTGCTAGAACATACATTCTCTATGTCGACAAGGAAACAACAGACATTTTTATTCTATCGTTAAAGACAACAAAATATCGACATAACGTCAACATTTAAAAATCGGATGCCCACGAATCAACAGAGGATCAACTCAAATAAAACAATCCCTGGTTGTGTCGACAGTTATACTAACTATCGTAATTGCTCGAGCCACACTACAGCCACACCATGCGATAAAAAATTACACATTTTGCCTTGTTTATTTTTAAAGCATATTTCCGCAATTTTTTTTTCTTTTTTTTACAAGGAAGCTCACTTTTTGTACAAAAGAACCAAAAAAGATCCTCTGCTAAAAAAAATTAAATATGTCTTCAATAAGAACTTGATTTTTTTTTTGTTCTCTAAATAAAATCTATGAAATTATGTTCTGTAAACAATTTTCTAAACAAATTCTCTGTTCTCTTATTAACTATTAAAATAACTATCGTAACTAACTGTTATAATATTTCCCTTTTATTAACTAATACAATAATAACTATTATAATAATTCTCTTGTTATTTTACAATTAACTCATCTATTCTCTTATTAAATTCTCTGTTAACTATTCTCTGCTGTCTTAGCAAATCTTGAAAATCGTTTTCTAATATTCAAGGCCATATTCAGCGAAGGGGGGGGGTACTGGGCTTGACTCTCTTCCCGTAACCCCTGAAAAAAATATGTGTTTTTGCAGAAAGGAGTAAATTAAAATTGCAGGGTAGAACATTTGAAAAGCTTGTATCGACACCAATTTGTTCCCAATTACTTTCTACTAATAGATTATGATTAAGATGTATGATGTAAATAAACTTAGAATACATGAATAGAGAAATATGAACATATATATATACATTAATAGACTTAGATTATGAAGATGGTTGAATGAAAATGTTTGTAAAATGGATGATTTTTCGGAGGTTTTGAGAATTGAAGGTGCAAGAATAGTTTCGAAAATTAATGCTAAGAAGATTAAGTCGGGTAGACTATTAATCAATGAAGGTAATGTTGGGTAACGAGAAGATCGATCAAGTGCATAGCTAAAAAATGCAAAATTCTACATTTTTGTAGATAGGAGCTTGAAACCTCTACAATAGGGTTCTCTGATACGCTGAATGTGATGGTATGATTTTCATAAGGTTGTATAACTTTTAGGGGGTCTTTCCCCCTTTTTTCGAAAATTAGCCAAATTTTCTCAGGCGCGTAACTTTTGGTGGGTTAGACTAAACTTGATGAAAGTTATATATTTGAATTCAGCATTGAAATATGATTCTTTTGATCTATCTATTTGTATCAAAATACCGTTTTCTAGAGTTTCGGTTACCATTGAGCCGGGTCGCTCCTTACTTATAGTTCATTACCACGAACTGTTTGATAATATTTTTAGTAAACATGGTGGATGCACTGAAGATATAAAATGTGTGTAGAATGAAAATACAAAAGATAAAGCTGCGAACAAAAAACGTTCGTAAATAAAATTAAACAACTTTCAAGAAAGCCATTTAACCAAATAAAAGTAAAATTAATATGCGATTTTTTTCTAATTATTCATGTACGGTGAGCAAAAATCAAAACCTCCATTAATTCAAAAACGTTCAAAAATTAAATAAAATAAAAAACAAGTTTTTTTTAACTGAAAGTAAGGAGCAACATTAAAACTTAAAACGAACAGAAATTATTCCGTATATGAAAGGGGCTGTCCCCTCCTCAACGCCTCGCTCTTTACGGTAAAGTTAGACTCTTTCTCACAACTCTATTTCTTAAAAAAATAAAATGCTTTAGCGTAAAGAACGAGGCGTTGAGGAGGGACAGCCCCTTTCATATACGGAATAATTTCTGTTCGTTTTAAGTTTTAATGTTGCTCCTTATTTTCAGTTAAAAAAACTTTTTTTATTTAATATCAATAAGGATAAGATTATTCACTAAATTACTATTCTGGTACTAACATAGTAGAAAAAGTAGAAAAAAAATTGGAAGAATACGAAGATCAGTCTGCGAACCAAGATTAGAATATTGGAAGCTACAGGGATGACAGCGGTCAAGCATGGTTCTGAACCGTGGGCGCTTTGGAAGACCAAGAAGGATTTGTTAAATATTTTCCAGAGGAATTGTCTAGGAATAGTTTGGGTAGTTGTTTGACTGACCGCATTTCAAACAGTAAGCTGTACAAAAAATGTGGTCATATCCCACTTTCAAGGGCTATAACAAGTTTTGCGGATGAAAGATTGCCAAACATCGTGCTTTTCGGCCATCCATCTAGGACAAACCGAAAAGCAGGTCGTCCCCGAATGGAGTGTGAACAGGTCATAAGAAAGGGTTGAAAGAAAATGGGAACTTCTTGGGAGGGAGGTAAAAGTGGAAGCTTCGAACATTTGGATGGAAAGGGAGCTTACGCAGCGGTTTTGGCCTCAGGTGGCTTTGCGCTGCAGTGAGTTATTAGTAGTAGTATTTTTTAAGATTGCTTTTGCTGAGGCATGAAAAATCGCACCATAAAAGCTATAACCGATGCACAAGTAAGCAAGCAAGAAACAAAAATTTATTATACGTTTTAATATATAAGGGGAATAGTATATGAAGAATTCCTTCAATTCAAATTTAGTAGTTGATGCTATTATACAAAAGAAAAAAAAACCTGCGAAACCCAAGCAGCGTTTATTTCGTACAAACAAGATGGAGACAATGGAATCGAGCCATATGAGTCTGATAATTTAAAAAAAATCTTAATTTTGAGCCTTTTAATGTCAACTGGGCCATTTGTAGCGTGCAGATAATGCGCTTCGACGATTGTTGATTGTAAAATCCGTTATACCATCAAAGAATAATTGGGCGCAGATAGGTTGGAGATAATAAAATGGAACTATTAGTAAAGTGAATCTGATGCTTCAATATTTTGTTACTTATGAGAATTGCTGATACTAAGATGGGTCTCTACATCACTTACATGGACGCCCATAAAGGGGGGGGGGGGCGTTTGCCCCCCTGGCTGAATGACGGTGTCATATATTTGTATTAATTTAAAAACTTTCCACAGAGTAAGTTTTCAAAGAAAAGTCAAGAGCTCTATTAAGCCAAAAATGGGCAGAAATATAGTCAAATAATCTTCCAAGCGTAAAACTACCACAAATCACTATCAACAATTAAATGAAACTCAAAACGAACAGAAATTACAATAAATTGCCGAGTCAAGCTCAAAACGAGCAAAAATTAACATTACTAGGGCTGACAACCCCCGTGCCTTCTCAAGACCAGAACATAACTTAGGCTTTACTGAAAAAAAAATTACCGTGGAATGTCAGTTTAATTTACCTATACTGATATTTATTCCTTAAAATAAAAAAGGGTAAAAAAAAGTGAGGAAAAAAAGTTTTTTACTTATTTAAGTAAAAAAAGTGAAAACATTTAAACATATTTTGTTTTCAGTAAAGCGCAAATAATGTTCTTGTCTTGAGAAGGCATGGGGGTTATCAGCCTTACTAATGTTAATTTTTGCTCGTTTCGAGTTTGATTCGGCTATTTATTCTAATTTCTGTTCATTTTGAGTTTCATTTATTTATTGATAGTGATTTGTGGTATTTTAACGCTTGGATGATTACTTGACTTTATTTCTGCCCATTTTTGGCTTAATAAAGCTCTTTACTTTTCTTTGAAAAGCTTGTTTTGTGGAAAAAGTTTTTTTAGATGAATTTCTGCTCGTTTTTTATTGACAAAGTCATTTTCATGGAAAAAAATAATGTTTTATATATTTCGGTTTTTCTTTTCTATACGAATCCATAGTTTGGCATAATTGTGGGGGCTTGACATGCCGAATATTCCTAAAGACATAGTTGCTGGACCGTTCTACTATGCTGAACAAAATAGGTGTCTCAAAATTTTGACTAGATGTGTTTGGGCCCTCTTAGAAAGGACCCTAGAACTTTTAATTTTGAATCGAATTAGCTTCTTTAAATGTTTCAATGATATTTCTAGCTATTATAGAGTGGTGCTGCCTGTGATATTGCTTATATGCCCTTTTGAAAACCTGCATGTATACAGTTTTTTCGTTTAATTGGAATGCCCCCTAAACACTTCCTAGAAGTTTCACCTTAATACTCTAAGCGTCTTTAGTTACAGTAACTGTAGTTTTAGCACTAAAAGTATACACATAGTGCTTTCTGGCTAGTTCAAAATCCCCCACAACTTACTCTTAAAGATCAAACTTAATAATATAAATTGTTCTCGGGATATTGTTTTGTCACTTTTTTGAAAGTTCACATGTTAATAGTTTGTTTTTGATTTAGTTCAACGTCCACCTAAATATTTCTTATATTTGATTACTGAAGATATTGTTATATTCTCTTTGGACTATTGCTGTCTCACAATTTCGATCGAATATGGTTGGGAAAAAGAGGACATCAGGGAGATGGGGCTATTTTCGCTCCATCACGCTTGACTCTTAAAATGGAACTAGAAATATGCATTTCCAATCAAATGAGCCTCCTCTAAAGTTCAGAAGATCACCTCTTCATAAAAACCTTACATCCCCCCGGGGAATAACTTAAAACCCTTATCCCCATACTTTGGGGGGTTGTGTCAAACCCAAAGGCCGTGTTATGAGGTCTTTGGACCATTTTCGAACAAATGGCTATCTTAGAATTCTTATCGGATACATTGGGGGGGGGATATGACATGGGGGTTATAGCTGCCCTCCGATTAATTTGACTGTTAAAAATGGCTCTTCAACTTCCGATTTCTAATCCAATGAGCCCCCTCCGAAGTTTATACGACCACCGTTTCCATAAAAACCTTAAATGCCCTCGAGGCATACCTTACAACCCTTGCCCTGAGGACCATGAGGAGGTTCTCATCCTCAAAGACATAATTTCTGGACTTTTAAACTACGTCAAACAAAATAACTATCTCGAGATTTTGACAGAAAGTGTTTGGGGAAATGATGGGCGTGGGGGGAGTGCCCTCCGATCACTTTTGATTGTTAAAGAAGGTACTAGCCCTTTCAATTACCAACCGACTGAGCCCTTTTCGAAGTTTCTATGACAACAAATGGCCATCTTACAATTTCTATCAGATGCGTTTCTGGAAAATACGACGTGTGTGTGTGGAGGGGGGGGGGGCTATTTGCCTTCTGATCACTTTGACTCTTAAAAAGAGCACTATAACTTCTGATTACCAATCCAATGAGCCCTCTTTGAAGTTTATACGTTCACCATTTCTATAAAAACCTTATAGGCCCCCAGGGCGTAACTTACAACCCTTGACCTGAGGGCTATATGGGGGGGGGGTTATCCTCAAAGACATAATTTCTGGACCTTTCAACTACAATGAACAAATTTGCTTTCTCAAAAATTATGATTTAATGTGTTTGGAGAAATGATTGGTGTATGGGGAGGGGGCAGGATAACCTCCAATCACTTTTGACTGTTAAAAAGGCCAGTAGAGCTTCTGATTACCAATCAAATGAGCCCCCTTCCTATAAAAATCTTATATCCCCACAGGGCATAACTTACAACAATTGCTCTGAGGGGTGTGGGGGGGGGCCATTCTCAAAGTCATAATTTCCGGACCTTAAAACTACACTGAACAAAATGGCTATCTCAAAATTTTTATTAGATGTGTTTGGGGAAGTGATTGACGTGGGGGAGGGGGGGCTGGCTGCCCTCCATGAGCTCTTTTGAAGTTCCTATGACATTTCTTTCTATAAGAAGTTCCCTGGTCTAAAAAAAACAATACATTGTGCCCACATTACTTTTTACTTAGGCAGCGCTATCGCGCTGCCCACCATATTTTGTCTTGAGATTTCAATTATACACCACTGGAAGTGCTGATTAGACCAGGTAAGCCCCTCCCCCCCCCCTAAAATTCAGTCTATGGGCGCCCATGATCACTTAAAGTCGCTTTTGTCAAGTTTCAAGTCATTTTTGTAAAGTTTCAAAATTAAACCGAACCATGGACACGATCAAAATGACCCTCTCACGAATTAAGTGGTTTGATAGTGTGTTCCTAATGACAATCATCGATCGTATGACATCGACATATTCCGAGTTTTTCTTGTTTTTCTGTTCCATACCCTTCGAAAAATGAGCCATGCTTCTTTCCTTGTTTGCGGGTTTAAAATCCAAATTCATTTTGAAATCCACAATTTATTCTGAGCTAAAGCACGAGAAGTGGCAACCCTGTAACTTTGCAACTGATTCACTAGGGATTCAAACTTCTCCCTTGAGTACTGGGCTGTCTCCAATTTCAGACTCTCAATTTGCTCATTCAAATGATATATTTCTATAGAACGCTACTCTAAATCAGCTACATAAGTGATACAGATTTCATCAAAATTACGTCAAATTTTGAGACCCACAATTTGAGCAGTGTTGCTTGTGACGAAATGTCTGAGACAATAGCAATGAACAAAAATAAATAAAATAGTTTTTGCATAAAATAGTTATTTCTTAGATTAGTAAAATTAAATTCCAGTTTATTGGAACGAAATTTCATCATTCAAATATCAAATCAATTTTCAAAATTACTCCCCGTTTACCAACAAATACTTTATCTTTGTATAACTAGTGGTCACTGTATCACAGGTTATTATTTAGTTTAAGTAGCCTACAAGAGTACGTTTAATACTTAAGTACCGGTAATTGTTACTTAATGCAGATAGATAAAACTGGTTTGTTCTCAAATTTTACACAGCGTAAACTTGAGTGTTGGCGGTATAATACATAAGTAACAAAAAAATTGTTTTTTTCAAATTAATTGTAATTGCTATTTAACCCGGATGAACGTTGTCTGAAGAAGTGTCGGCCTAGAATTTGTGTACGCTATCGTTCGGTTTGAGCAATGAAAATGAAGATTCAATGAAAATGAAAAAAGTAAAGTTTGAGCAGTATAGCTTGTGACGAAATGTCTGAAGCAATAGTAATGAACAAAAATGAATAAAATAGTTCCACAATTTGTTACAAATGACGATTTTCGATTAAAAATCAATATTTTCCGAGTATTTTGCTTTGTCTTCTGTTCTACTGTCCTAGAGAAATGAGCTCTTTGTTTGATCTTTAACCCTTTCGGTTACCGTGTCCTCACCTGAGGACACACTCTAAATGCCCCATTTTCAAAAACCCGTTAGTTGGTGCGACTTCGTAGATTTGTGCTCCATACTAACCGATGTAAGTGATACAGTTTTCATCAAAATTAGGTCAAATTACGATTTGTTGCGGTTTTTTTTCAAGTTGAACTCCAATTGAGTGCCAGGAAATAGACGTACCAGATATGATTATTCCAGTTCTACTGCAGTTCTATGAGAATAATTATGTAAACAGCTACTCATTTTTTGTTCTTTACAGTCAGAACCATCTGTTGGCACTTATTTTTAGCAATAAAACATACAAACAGAGGTCACTGATTTTTTCAAAATCTGGTGTTCTTGTCTTAGACAGTGTGACTTACACTCCACTTTTCATCCAGTTTTGGCAGTTTTTAGTCATGCTATTTTTAGAAGATTCTTCTTTTTGTTTTGCTGCTTTCTTTGCTCGTTTTTAGTGTTTTTTTCCTGTCTTTGTACATACTTTCTAGACTTTTTTCCTGGCTCATCTGATATGCGTCCAAAAAGGAGAGTCCGGTATGTGGATATTATAAACGTGTTGAACGAGATAGATTCTGATTTGTCTGAGCTTTTTGACTTGCCAAAATCGGGTGATTAAGAGGAGGATTGGACACCATCATACATGCAAAACCAGAGTGATGATGCTGAAACGTTATCAGAAATATTTATGAAGAAGATGCTGTATCCAATGGCACGGCAAATTCAAATCCAAAGGTGCGTCGACGGATCTGGAAAAGCACTTCCTTTAAAAAAGATGTCTTAGATTGTGGAGTAAGTCCACAGCCAGGTAGACGAGAAGAGTCTTAGGAATACTTGAATGAGTATTTTGATTCGAACTTTCATGAACTTGCGGCAGAAAAAACTAACTTATACTCTGTCCAACAAACAGGAACGAGTATCAGCACTACTGCTACGAAAATAAAAAGAATTATTGGAATTCACATTGCTATGAGTTCCTTCAACTATCCCAAATATTGCATGTAAATTTGTGTGGATCTCTTTCCTTATATGAAACTTTTTTTTTTATAACTTCATTACAAGTATGCCTGTGCTACAAGAACTGGAAAGAAGTAGTTTTATGGTACAGGTGCCATAAGAATACAAGAGTACCACAGGGTACATGGTGCTAAGCTCGACTCTAATACAGCCCTCAAGAAAAGGGGCAGAGGATCTTGCAATGAATTAGTAAGTGACAACTTGTGTCTGGTGAAGTGGATGAAAAGCAGATCGGTCATTATTGCCTCTAATATGATAGGAAGTAGAGAAGTGAAAAAATTTTGCAAAATCAACAAGGCTGAAGTACCGGTAAGGCCACCGGAAGCTGTCGCAATGTATAGCCAGTCTATGGGCAGAGTCAATAAACTCGACCAAAAAGATTTGTATTATCTCGTCTTCATTCAGTCCAGGAAGTGGACACTGCGGCTTGTGTTCCACATGATTGACTTGGCGGTATTTGAAAGCTAGCTTGAATACACCGAATTTCAAAAGGCTTGAAAGTCCGAGAACTCTATGGATTCCCTGAGTTTCTCTCTAGAAGTCGCCGAGTCTCTAATTATGAGCAAAGAGGTGAACCCCTTTGTACAAGGGAGGCCACGCTCAGTCCCCTTGACTAGCAACGTCAGGAAGAGGAAATCAATGGTCCCTCCGTTGCTGGGCCATCCCAAAAGAGGAAGGCAAAATTTTGAAGATCATGCTCTGCCGTGAAAGGTGACTTTTTGCCCATTGGTCTGAAAAAAAATAGCTTCAAAACAGGTGCAAAAATGTCTCATGCGTTATGAAAACCCGCTTCAACTGCACCAAATGCAAGATCCCGTTATACCAGGAGGAAACCAGAAACTGCTTTGTAAGATTTCACACTCCTGAAAAAGAATGTAACATAATATAAGAATGTATTTAAATGAGATAAAAACGTATTTTGTAGTCTTGGTTTCTCACTGATTTTTGTAGATAGAGTATTTGAATACAAAAACAGTGTCATTTTGTCCTCAGACAAGTATATTCTAAATCAGGCACAACGAGAGACGTCAAAGTTCTGACAAAAATACTGTATCATTTTGGGGTGACAAAAGTTATAAAAACCGTAGCTGCATAATCTTCACCCTCTCCAATAAAATTCGTGACCGAAAGGGTTAACTTAATTATTTCCGTTGACACGTGAGGAGTCTTACTTGCAAAAAAATGTCAGACATTAATAACACATTACTAATGAATAAAATGGTTCGAAAGTGTGTTACAAATGACGATTATCGATTAAAAAACTCGACTTTTTCAGTCCTTCTTACCCCTGTTCCAGGGGTAAGAAGAACCGAAGGTCTTGAAATGATGAAGAACTGAAGACCTTGAAGGTCTTCAAGAACATAACCTCCCCTCTTCCTTTAATTATTCTCTAAATTAAACATTTACGTTAACACTATTTGGGATGTGTAACCTGTCTCTAACTACTGCTACTACAGCTACCAACACACTGCAGCACCAAGCTGCCTGGGACCAAAACAGCTGCGTACGTCCCTCCTCCATCTCAATCTATCTAACGGTTCATTATTTGTCCCCTCCCACGAATTCCCAACTTCCTTTGAAGTCGTCTTTATAACTTCTTCCCATGCCATTCTGGGATAACTTCTTTTTCCTTTGGCCCCAGATAGGTGTCCGAAAAGGACAATCTTTGGCAATTTGTCATCCTTCATCCGTCAAACGTGTCCTAGCCATTTCAACCGTTTTTCATTATGGCTCTCAAACTGATCTCAGGCTGATAGAAATCTCAAACTGATAGAGACAAATTAAACTAAAGTTTCTGAGCATTAACACAAGAATAGCAAAATTATTACCAAACTGTATTGATTATTCAAGTGACAAAAATGACATAGAAAAGATGATGAAAAAGAGAATCAAAATTACTCATCAGAAGCTTTCATTTCGATATCTTGAGTTTCTGG
>JAQQPU010009835.1:0-12685 GCA_029168905.1 Artemia sp. Kazakhstan ARC1039 | reverse complement strand
TTTTTCAGTTCAAAATACTCGTCGGTTAAAAACTTAGACAGACTGGACCTAAAGATAGCTATGTCTCCTGACCACTCAAACTTAAGCATTGTCCCACTACTTGTCCAGTTTCCAAATTTGGCCAAGGAGAATGATGTGGAAAACATTGCCAAAGAATGGAAAAGGCTGCCATTTTGCGCTGATCTCAAGAAATGTGCAGATTCTGATCCAGTTTATTTCAGGTTTAAAGTACTAGAACGATGTGATGGTCCTCAAGTCAAAAGTTTCCCATTCTTGGGTGAATTCATGATGAAAATGCTTACCCTACCACATTCTTCTGCTTGTGCCGAGAGGGCTTTTTCAACTGTTAATTTAAACAAAACAAAATTGAGAAATAGACTCGGCTTTACTACTCGTAATGCTGTTCTGGGTGCTAAATGAGTCGTTACCAAGGACTGGAAACCCCCCATGAGCATGGTGACACACCCAACTGGCAAAATACTGGAAAAGGGTAGAGAAAATCTGCAACTGCAAGTGCTACCATGGCTTCTGACTCAGATAGTGATGTTTAATATCATATTTTTAATCATTTTCTGATGTATAGCTTTTGCAGTATAGAGTAGTTGGAACCTCAGATAACCCAAAGCTTATAAAACCAGTTCCAGTTTTAAAAATAAAAGATGCCGTTATCTAGATGTTTAAGGTGATTTAAAAAATAGTGAACGACATGGTCTCTATTGTACCATTCGTGGGGATATATCAAACTCGACCTTACAAGGTGAGTGGAGTGGATCTTTTAAAGGCATTTTGGAGAAAAATATTGTTTCAACATTAAAATCTCCAGTACGGGTTAGACCAGACCATAGCCCCAAAGTTATTTCTTTAATCAGTCTCAATTTAAAAAGAATTTTTTTCCTGTATTGTTTGTAGTCGGTAGCTTATATTAGGGGAGGGCTACAGGAACGATCCTCCCCTCTATCGAGATCTTCATAAAAGGGAAAAGGGGGATTTTTATGCAAACTATTAAATGGAAAATCAGGTCTAAGCCACTGCTTTTCGGCAATATGCTGTAAGAATACAAGGTTAAAATGCAATTTTAGCCCCTGATTTGTATTAAAATCGTCATTTGGGATGAATTTCAAGCGGTGCTGTAAATGGTCGTAAATGGCCGAAACGACTTTTGTTGGCCTGTAGTAAAATGTTCCTATAGTAATATATGTTACTCCGAACAATTTCTGCAAGTAATTTCAGGAGTAATGTACTGTATTAGAAGAGAAAGAAAAACAAAGGAATTGAGAGACAAAGTGAATGAAAATGTCTCATAAAGAAAGAAAAACGAGCAAAAATTGGGTTTTTAAAGGCCAAATGAAAACACTGAAAAAACACAACAAAGCGAATATTTCGAGAGGACAAATGCCTCTCTTCTTCAGTGCAAAGCGAAATGTATCCAAGGAAAGTGCCGAAGAAAAAACCAACAAAAAACAAACGCGGAAAATCAATGTGAAAAGAACCAAAAAACCAAAGAAAAAACCAAAAACTTAAAAAGATGAATAAAATTCAAAAAAGCCAAAAGTTATAAGAATGAAAACCAAATACCTAACAACCATAAAAGCGAGTTATTCGCCAATATCCGCGATTTGCACACAATCCAAAAAATTATTCGCTTTGTTGTGTGTTTTCAGTATTTTCATTTGGCCTTTAAAAACCCCATTTTTGCTCGTTTTTCTTTCTTTATGTTATGTCAGGCCAATGTGGTTTAAGAAATTATCTTTATGAAAATTTCTTATGCAAAATTTTCATAGATAGTGCTTTGTGTCACCGACGATCCGCGTTTTACGCGAAGCGTAACACGCGGAAAAAAATTTGGGATATGAAACGATTTTTTTACCTTTGGTACATTTTTCATGCAATTTGTGGTACATTTTGTTTTGAGGTGTTGTTAACACTGGGCAGTTGGTTGTTGGATGCTCAAAGCTCAATTGCTCACAAGAGAGAATGCAAGCAAGATAGAAGCAAGTGTTTCTATCTCATTATAATATCCGTTATGAGGAGTTCATACAATTATGTCAAATGCTGCACTGTAGCAGAGCTCAATTAAAGAACCTTTTGCCTTCCATGTGTTAGTGTTTGTCATAACGACCAGCACTTGACGTTTACTGCTTTATTTGGTGAAAATAAGTAAACAACTAATTTATTTTTCCCCAGCCAAACCCTTCTTCTATATTTCCATATGGGCGTAGAAACTTGGGAGGGGGCTCATTCAATTGAAAATTTAAAGTTGTAGTAACCTATTTAAGAGTTGACCGGGATTGAAGGGAAACCATCCCCCTTACGTGTTTTTGCTATCCATCCCTCCGTAACCTCCAAAAATATTTGATGAAGATTTTGAAATAGCTATTATGCTATATAAAACAGTCGGAGGATCCAACACACATGTCTCCAGGGGTAACATGATCTTCCCAGCACCTGAGACAAGGATTTAAATCGAAAATTAAAGTCTTTAGTGTCATTTTAAGGATTGAAAGTGGTTAGAGGCAATTAGCCTCCCCCCCTTCTGCTACCCCATTCCCCGTAACCACCATGATTCTGGATCAAGATTTTGATATGGGATTTTGTTCAGAAAGTAATGACGCTAAATTATGTAAATTAGCCATTGTCAACAGATAGTTTTTAGTAGGAAGGGTGGCTATGTTTAGTCTTGGTCGTCTAATCTGCTAGGAGTTCTTCTGGATGAGTAAATCAGAAGACTCTATGTGCACTCGATTTTTCAAATTATCTCCAATATCTCGGAAATACCTAGAGGGATCCAGTTAGAACATCAGAGAATGTCAAAGTAGATCTCAACTTTAGACTTGGGGAGGGGAAAAGAGGTAATTTGAAATACACTCTGCTTATCCAGGTCAACAAAATAGCAAATTTGCGATATCTTAGAATGGCTTGGAAAATCAAAATGAAACCTTGACGCTAATTTATGTAAATTAGCCACTGTCAACTGATATATTCTAGTAGAAAGGGTGGCTATGTATAGTCTTGGTCGTCTAATCTGCTAGGAACTCTTCTGGGTGAATAAATCAAAAGAGTATGTGCACTCGAGTTTTCAAATTATCTCCAATATCTCGGAAATACCTGGTGGGATGCAGAGAGAATGTCAAATTAGATCTCAAGTCTAGACTTGGGGAGGGGACAGGAGGTAATTGGAAATTACCCTGGGGGACTAGAATCTAGTCGTAAGAAAGTTGCGATGTAAATCGAAAGACAATATAATATCCAGGATAAGAAAATAGGGTATTTACAATACCTCAAAACGACTTTTTTTATGCTTTATGTTAGCATTAGCTTCAATTGCTACCCATTTTGGGCTTCATTTATTCTTTGATAGTAATTTCAGTTGGTTTTAAGCTTCAGTTTGACCTTATTTCTGCTTATCTTTGGTTTTGTTATGACGCTTATGACATTTCAATTGACATTTCAATGGAATTTTTTTTAAAGTTTCTTTTTTTAAATAACTTGATTAAAAATTGATAATTTTTTTTACGTAGTTTCGCATTTAGGCTACCTTAGTTTTACCTCACGGCTCAGAGATCGAATTGGAGTTTTTCATAGATTATCCATTTTTTGGAGGACTTGCAGTTAAGGAAACTTGCAGTAGTTACTGTCAATAATTTCCAATACCATAGTTGGTAGGTTGATAAGTAAAAAAGAAGCGGGTAAAAAAAAAAAAAAAAAAATCAGCGGGTAGGATTTAATATTTTTATATTTCCGTTGAATATAAATGATGACAGCGCAAAAATTAATTATCTCCAATTAATAAAAAGATTTAATCTAATTCCTAAGAAAATATTGAAAATAGTGTTTTCAAAAATCAAAATTTACGGTGTAGTATTTTGGGAGGCAGTAACGTTGATAATGAGAAAGCATTAACCAAGAGAAGGCGGAGGGTTGTTCGATTAATGACACGCTCCTCTGCATTCTCTTGATAAATATTCACACATTAGTTTAGCCACCGGTCCTTCACCCACCTAAAAATCAACCCCTTGGGTTCCTTTGGTCAATTCTTGTGCACAAAGTGAAGTGGTCTTTCGCCCACTACGCTCCCATTGAGTACTAATAGTCAATGAATGCATTTAGTGACATTGAAAGTACTAAATACTTTCCTTAAATTAGATCAGTCAATTGTAGGTGAGTGGCAGTTTGAAATTGCAAAACGTTTACCAGTCCATAACATTGGTTCTAGAAGCCATGTGCCTAATTAGGGGAAATGTATTCTGTAAGGTCATCCTAAGCTCAGCTATACTTGTCAAGTTTGTAGCTCTGTGTCCTGTCATAAATTTACGTTAGAACTACTATAAAGTTTTTAAAATTTCCATTTGTTATGGTTTAACAAAACTGATCACGCTGCGTCAAAGTACCAGTTTCTATCAGTTTGCGCCCAATATGCGCCAAAATCCTACCGAGCGAAAATTCTGAGATGTCAAGACATTAGAATTTAAAGTTATAACTTGAAAATTATTCCTTATATCAAGGAGGCTGTCCATACCTCAATGCCCCAGTCTTGAGGTTCTTCAAAAATACTTCTCATTCTAATCCAACCATCACTGTGTTTCAGGAGTCGTTGTCAAATAATTGGGACAAAAATTAAAACTTTAGTCTAAAGAGCGAGGGATAAGGAAAAGGCAGCTCCCCTCATATACGGAATAGTTTCTGATCCCTTTAAGCTTATAATGCTGGTCCTTACTTTCAGTTGAAAAAATTGTTCTTTTTAAATTTGATTTTTGACGATTTTTCAAATCATGCCAGGAAAACCCTCTCTTAAATTTCCCCTGTCTAAGATTTCCCCAGGAAAATTTTTTCTCCGGAAAAATTCCCTCCCATAGAAAATTCTCTTTTTGAAAAAACCCCTCCCCCGGCAGAAAATTCTAACCAATAAGTCCCCGTATATTTCCCAATAACAGCACTATTTGTAAAGAATCGGCAAATTTTATAACTTACAGTCCTTTCCATAGGGGATAGGGGGGGGGGGTCATGTCATCCCCAGATTCATAGTAATTGAACTACTGAAATATGAGGAAACAAAGGACTTTATAAAAAAAAATTGATCAGATGTCTTTGGGGAAAAGGGGTGTGGGTGGAGGGCTTGTTGCCCTCCAATATCTTTGGTCACTTGAAAAGGTACTAGAACTTTTGATTTGCATTCGGATGATTCCCCTCCCGATCTTCTTGGAGCATTGGTTCGATACGATAACCCTTGGAAAAAAAGCACGTACCCGTGATCTTTCTACTGGCCAAAAATACAAAACTCCCCATTTTTGTAGGTAAGAGTTTGAAACCTCTATAGAAGGGTCCTCTGATATTATAAATCTTATGGTATGGTTTTCATTCAGATTACTTGATTATTTGCGGTTTTTCCTTCCCTTATTGAAAAATCTAGTAAATTGTCTCAGGCTCGTTGCTTTTGATGAGTAGCAATAAACTTAATGACTTTTATATACTTGGAATAAGCGTAAAAAGTCAATTGACTCGTTAATTTATGTTTTGATGTATTAATTGTTATCGACATATTTTTTAGAGCTTTGGTTAATATTGGGCCGAGTCGAATACTTGCAGTTTGTTACCACGAACTGTTTGATTGATGGAAAGGCAACGTGATCTTCACAGTTATTCAACAGGACGGATGAAATTTAAAAATCTAAGAAGAATAAAAAGAAAAATCAATCACTCTTACCCCTGCATAGGCAAAAGCAACAAGACAAAGTAACACAACGGCTTTCATTTTGATTAGTAGTATGAAATTTTTATTTGTTTGAAACATTTATATCAATAAATTATCTTATGTTTGTTTTATCTATTTACGTGAAAGATATCAGGGATAAAGTTGTGCAAACACTGTGTGAAATCCTAGATAAATCAAAAGTTGATGTTAGCCTATTTTTGATAAAAAAAAATTCATGTTTTTTTTTTTTCAAATGAATTAAAATCAATATTACTCCTTGCTAGTCACACAAAATTGTAGCGAGTCAAACATTAGAACATTTGCAACTGCGAAATGACTACTTGGGACTATTTGCAACTTCGACTACCTCGATCTGAGATCAGAACTGTGCCCACCATGCGCATTCAGGCTATCAAAAGGGTATATTTACAATATCTTTGGAGCGACTAAGGGAATAACTTTACATTTTCAGGACCAATATTGCCGCTACTACTGTGACTACAACTTAGACTACTTGCTACTGTGACTATTTGCAACTACGCCTGTAACTACTTGTAACTGTTTCCAAGTACAACTACTTGTGACTGCGGCTTTGACTATTTGTATCTGCTAGTACGACTACTTACAACTTAGACTATATGTGATTGTAACAACTTGTGACTATGAATACTAGTGAATTCGATTATTTGTACTGTGACTGTGGCTACTTGCAACTATGACTACGAATGTTTGCTACTGAGACTATTTGCAACTGTCACATCTTGTGACCGTGATTACTTTTGAATATGACTACTTACGACTGTGAATGCCTAAGCTTACGAATACTTGCCGCTAAGACTATTTGCAATCCCGGCAACTTACGACTGCGACAACTTGTGACTGGGAATGCAACTCGACTGCTACTGCGACTAATTGCAGCTATCACTTCTTGCGACTGTGAGTGCAACTACTTGCAACTACAATTTCAATAAATTTTGACTACGAGTGTGACAACTCGTGACAACAACTGCTACCGCTTACGACTGTGACTACTACTATTAGTATGGCTACTGCTACAGCTATTGTGACTGTGACTGTAAATGACCTACCAGCTAAGATTTCGATCGGGCCAAAACAGTTAGTTGGTTTCTTTTTCACTTTTATCAGTTTGTGCAGAGCTCATGCTCCGATTTCCTGAAAAATTCTACAAAATAACGATTTTTAACTTATTTCCAACCAACTTCTCTTAAAATTGCTTTTAGACAGTCCTATATAAACTTGACAAGTAACTTAGAGCTTGGTTTTACGCTTAGGTCAAGTTTTCTTTTTATATTGAACTACCAGCTCTTAGCAGACCTCTCAAGGCCGGTGAAGCACCAGAAAAGATTTTGATCACCAACAGTATACTGGCTTTCTTCCTTTGTTCCCGTCAGTTTGCACGGGGTTCAAGCACCAAACTTCTGGAAAGAACCTACCACATGAAGATGACTGACTCTTAAATTTTTGTTAAGACAGTTTAAACACAGAAAAACAGCGTGTTTTCATGCAAAAAAAATGTTGTAACTCGAAAACCTTTTGTTCTTTTTACTGGATTAAAAAGAACTTCCCGTTCTTTCTTTCAAAAGAACCAATAAAATATTGTTTTTTTTACTGGCTCAACATTTGACATAGCAACCACGGGTAAATATAAATAACGGCTAAAAAAATGGCGGTGCTATTTGGCTTCCCTTCCAGACATACCCTTAAAGGATAACGGGATTGACTTAAGAAAATATGTGGGTTTTTCAGCAGTAAAGTCAAACGGGATTGACATCACTGCTTCATTTAAACTAAACACGTTTTTCTCTCTTGTTTTTTGTAAATGGAAAAGCAATGTGGTCTAAGAAATTATTTATATGTTAAAAAATTTAAACAAAAACCATTTCAACAAGAATTTATCCGAACGACATCTCTCTTTTCCTGTTCCATCCGTCTAGGGCTAAACGGAAAGCTCACGGCTGGCGTAGGAGGATGTCGTAAAGAAAGATTTAAGAGAAACCAGAACTTCCTGGGAGGGTGGAAAGAGGGAAACTTTGAATAGATTGGGATGGAGGAGTGTGCGTATCTGTGTTGGCCTCAGGCAGTTTGGTGCTGCGGTGATTTGTTAGTAGTAGCAGTTGTAATAGTGTCATTCATAAAATAAACTGAGAGCATGAAAAGACACGTTATTGATAAACAAATATGTTTATCCATGATGCTCATGGCATGAGCATCTATGCCATGGTTGCAATGTTTATTTTTAATGTTGATTCAGTGTAGAAAAAAAATCTTTATAGACAGTCTATAATCGCGCATAACAGCTGTCACGACATCGTAGTGCCACAAGCATCAGGATGACTAGACAGTATTCTTCGTTTGCCTCAAAATTATTTGTTAAAAGGATTACTGGGTGTATGTTTATTTTGTATTACGTTGCAACAAAGTGATAAGGAATCTTTTTAACGAGTAACTTGCGAATAATTTAAGACATTGTTTTGAGTAAGAATGAAGGCCGTACTAGTGCTTTGTTTATTTGCAATTGCATCTGCTTCTGTAAGTATTTTTTACTGACACGCTTGTCTCTTTCAGAAGTAACGCTATAGCGTTGCCTATAGTAAAGGCCATTCGGCTCCAATGTTTTATTATTAGTACTTATTTAATTATTGATTTTTTTCCCAGAGGTACTTCATATGGAAGCGGTCGTCATATAAAATTAAAAGGGGACTCATTCGATTGCAAATTGAGAGTTCTAGTTCCCCTTTGAAGGGTCAAAAGTGATTGGAAGGCAACTAACATCCCTCCCACGCCCACCATTTCCCCAAACACATAAAATCAAACTTTTGAGACAGCCATTTTGTTCTACATAGTTGATTTCCAGATAGAAATTATGTTTTTGAGGAAGACACTCCCCCCACAGCCCTCAAGGCAGGGGTTGTAAGTTATACCCTGGGGCATATAAGGTTTTTTATAGAAAGCTTTGTCGTAGAAACTTCAAAAAGGGCTCATTCGATTGGAAATTTAAATGGCTAATGACCATTTTAATAGTCGAGTGTGAATGGAAGGCAACTAATACCCCTTCCACGCCCATCATTTCCCCAAACATATCCAATCACAATTTTAAGATAGCCATTTGTTCAACGTAGTTGAAAGTTCTGGAAATTATATCTTTGAGCAGGACGCTCCCCCCTCAGTCTTCAGGGCAAGGGTTATAAGTTATGCCCTGGGGGCATATATAGTTCTTATGGAAGGAATGCTCGTATAAACTTCAGAGAGGGCTCATTTGATCGGAAATTGAAAATTCTAGTTCTCTTCTAGAAATTGAAAATTCTAGTTTAAGCGTCAAAAGATATCGGAAGGTAACCAGCCCCTTACGCCCTTTTTTCCCAAATGCATCCGATAAAAATTTTATGATTGATAATTTTGTTAAAAATAGTTCAAAGATCATACAACAAAACTCCGGTGTCGACACAAACCCCCAGGGCCCGGGGGAAGGCGTTGTAAGTTATGCCCTGGTTGCATATATGGTTCTTATGGAAGTGATGCTCGTATAAACTTAAAAGAGGGCTCATTTGATGGAATTGAAAGTTGTAGTTCACTTTTTAAGAGTCAAAAGAGATTGGAGGGCACCTAGCCCCCCACCCTCCACGCTTTTTTGTTCTCAAACCCATCCGATTATAGTCGAAAAAAGGCGGAAACACCCCTTAAAAGTCACAGAATCTTAATGAAAACCACATAACCACATTCAGCGCATCAGCGAACCCTATTATAGAGGTTACAAGCTCCTATCTGTAAAATGTGGAATTTTGTATTTGTTGCCAGAAGAGAGATCACGGATGCATGTTTATTTGTTGTTTTTTTGTCATTTTTTTCCAAGGGTGATCGTATTGACCCAGTGGTCCTAGAATATCGTGAGAGGGCTCATTCGAACGGAAATTAAAAGTTCTAGTTCCCTTTTTAAATGATCAAAATAACCCTTTTTAAATGTTTTCTGTGAAATAAATTTCACGGATAGGGGTATTTCTGGAGTCATCGAAAAACCAATTAGAAATTAAAGTCTTATTCAAATAAAAGAATACAAAGGAAGATTTTCCAGGGTGAATCATCCGCAAGCAATTTCACAGAGAGAGGAAATTTTCAGACAGGATGGAACTATCTGGAGGGAATTTTCCGGGGGGGGGGGGTAGCACTTTACGTTGGATGAAATTTCCACGGAGGAGTATTCTGTGAGGGGGAGGGGCATATTTCATAGAAGATGAGCCAGATTTACCGGCATTATTTGAAAAACGAACAGAAATTATTCCATGTATGAGGGCTTTCCCCTCCTCAATACCTTACTATTGACGCTAAAGTTTTACTGTTTATTAAAATTGAAACATGGAGATCGTTTAATTAGAATAGGAAGCTTTTTTACAAGTGCTAACAGCTTGAGCGTAAAGAGCAAGGTATTGAGGAGGGGGCAACCCTTCACATCCGGAATAAATCTGCCAAAATTAATATGCAAATTTGTTTTATTTTTTCATATACGGTGAGCCAAATTCAAACCTGCATTAGTTGAAAAACGTTCAGACATTAAATAAAAAAAACAAGTTTTTTTTAACTCAAAGTAAAGAGCGACATTAAAACTTATTACAAACAGAAATTATTCTGTATGTGAAAGGGGCTGTCCCCTTCTCAACGGTTTGCTCTTTACGCTAAAGTTTTCACTGTTTTAAAAAGTAGAGTCGTTAAAGCCTCAAACTTTAGCGTAAACAGTGAGGTGCCGAGGAGGGCATAGCCTCTTTCACACAGGGAATAGTTTTTGTTCGTTTTAAGTTTTAGTGCCACTCCTTACTTTCAGTTAAAAAAAATTACTTTTTTAATTATCATAAAGCACTGCGCTCTTTAAGATTAAACTCGTAAACTTAAAGAAGTATTTTCCCAATACTTCTAGAACGAATGCTCTGCCACAAGGGCATTGGTAATCGGATTCAAATTGTTTGTCCCAAGTACCAAGGAATTACCCATTAGTCAATTTAAATCTGAGNTTGTCCCAAGTACCAAGGAATTACCCATTAGTCAATTTAAATCTGAGCTACCTGTGGGGTTGCTTGGTAAGTATACCTTCAAAACAGATTGAGATTGATGGAATTAATTTTACAATAATTATTTATTGTTTTTCGTTTTTTTTTTGCTTCGGGATCATGATGTTATGTTGTTTTGTTGTGTATGAATTATTTACGTAAGTTTTTTTTCGGTACACGGTTTCACCCTTCTGCTTATTATAGATTATGCTTGTTGTTTTTTGTTTGTTTGTCTTTTTTTCATTTTTTTTTCTTTTTTGCTAGTAGCACACCCTCGCAAGCGACTCTTGTAATGTGCCAGCGATTGATTTTGTCACTGTTTTTTTTTTGGGGGGGGGGGATAATAAATTGCTTTTACTAATAAACTTCGCAACAAAGAAACTGTAAGTAAAGAGCGACCCTTTTGAATCAAAACTGAAACTCTAAAAACGAAGTTTTGATTACAATGTATGCTACAACAAAAAATCTTATTTATACAGATTCTAAATATGTGAAAGTTATTGATTTTTGTGAAAGTTATTGATCGAATAGTGGTCTGATCCCCTCAGGGACATATTAATTTCTGTTCATTACATTCAAGTTTTAATATCGCTCTTTATTTTCTTAAAAAAAAAACTTGGTTTTTATTTGATCAAACAGTTCGTCGTAACGAACTGCAAGCAAGGAACGATGCGGCTCAATAGTAGCCGAAACTGTAATAAACAGAGTCTTGATAACAATAGATACAACGAAATAACTGAATTTTGATGCTTTTTCAAATGCATCAAGTTTAATGTTACCCATCAAAAGTTACGAGCCTGAGAAATTTTGCCTAATTTTGGAAAAAGTGTGGAAACATACCTAAGAAATTAAGTGATCTTAATAAAAATCACGTCATCAGATTCAGCATATCAGAGAACCCTACTGTAGAATTTTCAAGCTTTTATATACAAAACTGTGGAATTTTGCATTTTTGCTAGGAGAAAATTACGGATGCGTGTTTATTTGGTGTTTTTTTTTTTTTTCTCCCAGGAGTGATTGTATCGAACCAGTGATTTTAGAAGATCGGAAGAGGGCTCATTTGATCGGAGATCAGAAGTCTAAGTGCCCTTTTTAGGTGACCAAAAATATTGGATGGCAGCTAGTCCCCCTCCCACACCCCCTTTAGCCCAAAGTCGCCCGACCAAAATTTTGAGATAGCCATTCTGTTTAGCATAGCCTAGTCGAAAAATCTAATAACTTTATTTTGAGGATGACTTGACCCCCACAGTCCCCGGGGGGAAGGGCCGCAAGCTGTGAACTTTGCCCATTGTTTACATACAGTATTGATTATTGGGAAGTAAACAGAAATTTTGGGGGGGAGGGGGTTATGTGGGAGGATCTTTTCATGAAGAAATTTTTCGTGGGGGAAGGGAATTTTCCATGGAGGAGGAGCCGGATTTCCCGGCATTATTTAAAAAACGATAAGAAATTAAATAAAAAAAATAGTTTTATCAACTGAAAGTAAGGAGCAATATTAAAACTTAAAACGAACAGAATATATTTCGTAAATGAGAGGTGTTTTTCCCTCCTCAATACCTCGCTCTTTATGCTAAAGTTTTTTTTAACTTTTAAAGAAGCTTATTACTCTAATTAAATGGCCGGTACTTGTCTGTTAAACAGTACACCCTCAAGAAGTGAAGTTAGGTTAATCCTGATGAAGTATACCAAAACATGATGACAATATGATACTTTAGAAAACAAATTGTGGAAGCTATGACAAAGAATTATGCAAAGCAGGTCGCACAGAACGCATTGTATTAAATGCCTAGCCTAACCCAACCTAACCTAATTTAACCTAACCCCTAACCACCTCTAAATGTTAAGTATTTAATTATGGTTAGTATATGGAGTATGGTTAGTATAATACACAAGTACCAAAATAAAACTTAACAAAATACACATACACACACATATATAT
>JAQQPU010009834.1:0-31662 GCA_029168905.1 Artemia sp. Kazakhstan ARC1039 | reverse complement strand
AGATATTCCTTATATTTTCGGTACAACAATCAATTTTTCACCCAAACAAATGGGCTCCCTATGGGTACAAGCCTTTCACCTTTTTTGGCCACTTTTTACATGGAATTTATTGAAACCTCCGCTTTGAATACTTTTCCTCTGAAACACCGCTTCTGGGGCCGGTTTGTCGATGATGTGATCTCTGTCTGGAATCACGGAGAGATAGAACTTAACGCTTTTTTACTTTATCTTAATAGTTTCGATTCCAACCTTCAGTTCACCTTGGAACTAGAAGATAATCATAAACTGCCTTTTTTAGTCGTCTTAATCTTCAACAAATCTCCCAGCCTTGAATATTCAATTTATAGAAAACCTACACACAATGATAGGTATTTGCATTTCTCTTCCAACCACCCTCCTTGTGTAAAAAGAGGAGTAGTTATATCTTTAGTTGATCGCATCATAAGAATTTGTTCAAAGGCTCATATAATCCCAGAATTAAATTATCTGAAGGACATTTTGTTTTGCAATGGATATCCCATCAAGTTACTGGAATCCATCATAGAAAAAAGACAAAAGAAGGCAGAAAAAGATTTATCATCTCCACAACCTCCAACGGATATCCTCCCTTTAGTGGGTGATAAGAAAGTTTTTACTGTTTTGCCCTATTTTCGCAAATTAGGTGACAAATTGCAAAGAATACTTAAAAAACATAACTTAAATGTTACCTTCAAAAATTCTAATAAAATCCAGAACTATTTTAACAGTGGTAAAGATAAAACGAGCCCTAATTTGGGCAGTGGTGTTTATAGGGTTCCTTGTTCTTGCGGCTGTTTCTATGTTGGAAGAACCCATAAGCAATTGGGGGAGAGATTGTTGGAACACAAGTCCTCAATCGACAAAGATATGGAGCTATGCCAAAGGCCTGAGACTTTTGATTCCGCCTTAGCTCAGCATGTGTATGACAACCCGCACCATTTCGTTTTATTCGATAATACCTCCATTATTGCCCCTGTTGAAGGTCTCATTCAAGTTTTCAGGGAGGCAGTTGAGATAAAAAAGTACATTCACCGAAAGGTTGCTCTCAATAGAGACACGGGAGAAACTTATTTAAGCCCCATTTATAATGAACTAATAAATTCTGGTCGTTTTTACTTAAATATTAAAAAAAGTCACATTTTGCAACCTAACCTAGTCTCTGATGATGTTTTACCCGGAAAGCGTTTGGCTTTTAAAGATGCTCTGTATAAATTGAAAAATTGAATTCCCATTCAGTACTGTATTTTTTCATTCAGTTACCCTCTCACCGTTACATGGAGAGGGTCTTCAAATTTTAGTTGGTTTTCGTTTCAAGGTTTGAATTTCTTTTTATAGTATCCATGGAGTTTTATTGGTAGTTTTGATGTTATTATCTTTCACTGAGGACGGTCAAGCGGAGGTCTTGACCGAAATATTTGCATTTTAGTTCATATGTTTCACTGGCTTGTATAATCCTCGTTTTTCTCTTTTTTTATTATTGTTTCGTTTTGTCATGATTAGCCAGTGTGGTCTTAGAAATTATTTATATCATGATATTGACCTTGCTGGTCATCCTTTGGGGTTTTATTCCCGGGCAATGTACTTTGACTCGTTTTTATGGGAACATTTATTAAATCCATAGCTTCTCGCAGGTTTGTTTTAGTTAAATCTTTGAGAAGAGCTTTCTTTGCAGTAATACCGGGGGTTTCTACAGCTCTGTTTAATTCTTCCTGCAATGACAGGGGCCTTTCTATTGGTGTTGCAGGGGAAACCATATCGTCTGGAAATCTTTTGGGGGGACATGGGGTCGAAATTCTATCGGGGAAGAATAGGGTTTTTGGAGATATTGTATAATCTAAATCTCCCGCGCTCGCCGATGAATAACTTTTTGGACTTTTTGGCGTTCTTATTCTTACTGGTATTAGGGATTTTTTCTTTGGAATAACTAGATTTTCCATTGCTAAAAATTCTTCAAAGTTTTCCTGGTCACTGTCATTCTCAAAATAGTCTTGCTTGAAATTAAAGGGTTTTAGCTCTGCCAATCTTGACCTAGGGGGCTCATTTTCCGAATCTGACGAATCAGTAGAAGAGGGATGTGATACCCATCTCTCTGGAAATTTGGCTCTTTTTATTCGGCTAACATGCGCCTTGTAAGTTATTCCACTATCGGGGTTTTCCATTTTAAAAGTATATTCGTTATCGTACTTTTTGACTATTCTGTACGGTCCAGATTATTTGTTGGAAAGTTTTTTTCCTTCCGTTTTCGCCTCGTTCTTTAGGTAAACGAAGTCTCCTACTTTGAAATCTATATTCCCCTTAACTTTGGGTTGGTTTCTAAGCCCTTGGCTTATTTTACATTTTTCCAACTCTTGCCTAACTATTTTATAAGTTTTCCTCATCCTATTTATGAATTCTTGTTTATAATCTTCTGAGCTATTATAATACTGCCGAGATTCAATAATCTCATCATATGGGATGTTAAAATCACGACCGAAAAGTAAATAAAATGGATTATCTCTGGTTGTTTCGGAATAAGCAGTGTTGATTACGTTGGTTAAATAAGGTAAGAATTTATCCCAGTCGCTCCTATTGTCTTTCGTATAAACACTTAGAACGTTCGAAAATATTTTATGCCTGTTTTCTATTTTGCCATTAGCTTGTGGATGGTACGGCGCTGTCACCATTTTCTCTATGTTAAGGAAACTCATTAAATCTTTTGTTACTTTTGCAACAAAATTGCTCTCGTTGTCGCTCAAAATTTTATTAGGAATGCCAAATTGTAAAAATAATTTTGCTAATGCCTTACTTTTGGCATAAGCACCTTGATTTTTTAATGCTTTTGCAAAAGTAAATCCGGAAAAATGATCTACAACCGAAAGAATACAAGTATTACCTCTGCTAGAAACAGGTAAGCCTCCACTTGTACCGTATAGGTCAAATGAGATAATATCGAAGGGGTACTTTGCTTCCGGGACCCTTCCCATTGGAGGATTTGGATAAGCTGGGGGGATTTTTCTCAAGTTACATGCTTCGCATGTACTTACAAATTCTTTAAGTTTTGTCAGTGCCGAGTGTACGTAAAAGTATTGTTTTAACTTATGGAACGTTTTCATAACTCCTAAATGTCCACCTGTGTCCGAATGAAAATATTCAAATGCAGGCCCTATCAAGTTTTGTGGTAACCGAAGTTTTGTGGTATGTGGTTATCGAGGTTTGGTTTCTATTTGTCTCAGCAGTCACGATTCTACACAGTATTTCTTCATCAAGATCATAGTAAAAATTATCTATCTCTTTTCTAAGAGTTTTGAATTTATCCGGTAACGCCTCATCATTCACAAAATAATCAATTAGTGCTACACACATTTCGTCCTTTTTTTGCTTTCTTTTTATATTTTCCAAAGACAAGGGGCAATAGTTAATCTTATTTTCTTTTACTGCGTCTTTGATTTTGTTTTTCTTACATCCATGATTGCTCTTAGCAATTATGGCGTCAACTTCATTTTCTTAAGCTTCCGATGGAATATTTTCTGGGTATCTACTTAAAAAGTCGCAAGCTGCGTTTTGTTTTCCCTTTAAAAGTTCAAATTCATAATCTAGGTCTTGGATTTTCATAATCCATCTAGCTAGAATGCCCGTGGGGTTTTTAAATGTGCGCAGGTACTGCAAGCTTTTATGGTCTGATCGTAATATAAATTTTCTACCAATTAAATAATGTCTAAATTTGTCCAAGTGGTAGATAATAGATAACAATTCTAAGTTTGTGGCGGAATAACTACTTTCGCCTTTTGATAAAGTTTTACTTGAATAGCATATAACTTTTTCAATTTGTTTGGGTGTTCCCTGTAGAGGGTTAGGGTTTTCTACCGGGATTATTTGCCAAAAGATTAGCGCCTATGCCCTTTAAGCTAGCATCAGTGGTAACGATGAATTTTCCGTTTTCGAAATCAGGGAGTGATAAAATTGGTTCAGAAGTGAGCGCCTTTTTGAGACGGTCTAGGGAAGTTTGAGCTTCCTGGGACCAGGTAACATTATGGGAGTTTTCTTTGGTTAAATCCGTGAGGGGTTTCGCAATTTGGGAATAATTGCGTACGAATTTTCTAAAGTAGCCAGTAAGTCCCAAAATTCCCCTTAATTCTTTCATAGTTTTGGGGGGTTTGAGGTTTTCAACACATTTTATTTTATCAGGGTCTGGGGATATCTCTCCCTGGATTACTACTACTCCCAAGAATTTAATTTTAGATTGAAAGAAATTTACTTTCTCAGGCCGGCATTTTAAATTGCCTTGTCTGAACCTCTCGAACACCTTAGCTAACGTTGCTAAGTGTTGTTCAGTGTTTTCCCCCACGCATATAATATCCTCAACAAAATGAATTATATTCTTTAATCCTCTTAACAGGTGCAATAGGGGTCTACATAGCGCGCTTGAACTTGTTTTAAGCCCAAGTGGTACTCTCAAGTATTCATAACAACCACATTCGGATGCTGAAAATGCAGTCTGATGGACATCCTTTTCGGCTATTTTCACTTGGTGGTAGCCTTGGGTAAGGTCCAAAGAGGTAAAAATTTTGTTTTTGCTTGAAATTGAGTCAAGAATTTCGTCTATTCTTGGTAGAGGAAATTTATCGCTAACTACTTGTTTGTTGAGAGCCCTATAATCTACTACGAGTCTAAGATCTCCATTCTTTTTTAGTACTAAGATCACTGGTGCGCTATACGGACTTATACTTGGGCGTATAATTTCGTTTTTTTCTAATTCATGGATTTTATTTTTTAACCACTCTTTGTGCTTATATGGCACACGATATGGCTGTTTTGCTACAGGATTACCAGTCGTTAGAATTGAATGTTCGTAAAATGGTATTAACCCGATGTCATCTTCAGATGCAGAAAATACATCCTTAAAATTCCATAATAATTCGCATAATTTTTTCTTAAGTTCCAAGTCCGTAATATGATCCATATTAAATTTGTTTAAAAATTGTGATTTAGTTAAAGGTTATTCGTTATTTGAAGTTTTGATATCGTTAACTAGGTTTCTTTTAGAATTTTCCCATGTATTTAAATCATTTTCCGTTAAAACCTGGATTTGGACTAAACACGTCCCTTTTTTAATTGTAATTGTATCATTTTCATGGTTATTGGTTACCCAAATAAAACCTTCCCCTTTGTCATAAGATATAATCTGTTCCTCGCGTAACAGATTTTCGGGTATTTCAGACGGTGTCGCAAACCATATTTCTGATTTGCTAACCATTGGCTCGATCATTTGTGATATTTGAATTTTTTGCATCGTTTTGGGAGGGATTTTTGTTTTTCTTATCGCAAATCCGTAATATTTTTCTTCATTTTCATTGTTTATTAGATTCATAGTGGCGCTATGCTGCGCCATTGCGGCATCTTGTGGCGTCACGTTGGGTTTTATTATGTTCTTCCATAATCCCGCTATTTTCTTAATTTCATTTGATCTGTACTGTCGCATATTTCCTATTTTTATTTTCGCAGCTTCAATACTGTTATTATTTAAATATACTTCATTTCTGCAATATCTCTTAGGGTAATTGAATAAATTACCAATTATGCCATGTCTTTGCGAGACATGAGGTTCAAAATACTTCGACATTATACCATTAGAAATTTTGTTTACTGTTATGTTATCTTCGTAACCTCTGTTACGATTTCTTAAGGTAGAAATTTCTTCCCCTACCTTAGCTGGGTATACAAGCTTCTCGTTGGCTACGTCTAATAGTATTCTATTAGACCTTAGAAAATTTGCCCCTATAATAGCTTCATATGGGAGATTATCACATATAATAAAATTTGTCATGAACGTTCTATTGTCTCTTTTTAAGTTTAGGCAAATTGACCCTTTTGCATTTAACTTATGACCTGTCACGCTTGTTAAATTGGGATTATTAGGGTTCCTCTATCGTTTAATGTGAAGAGGCAACATATTGAATACGCAAGAGTTTATGATACTAATTGTTGCACCTGAATCAATCAAAGCCTTCAAATAAACATTTTCTACACAAAAATCATTAAATATAGGTAACTTGTTAATAATATCACTACAAGAAGGCACTAATATTGTCTTGGACCTATTAAATATTCCTGGCACCCTCTGGGTCCAATTCATGTTTCTGAAGGGCCTGAAGCGTTTCCCTGACGATTTATTTCATTTGTCGGTGCCTGTAATAGATATTCAGACATATTAGGTTCCGTAGGCATATTTAAATGATTTACGTCTGCCTGTCTTCGCCATGTATTATTATGGTAACGTGGATGTCTCGTGTCAGTGCCGTTTGCTGGCGCTGACTGCCAGTGCCGTTGGCTTGTAAAATTTTCATTTCTCATCGGCAAATTTTCATGATTTCTATATTGCATTCTTGCATTATATTGGCCTTGGCGAGTTTTTGGGTTTTCAAACCGGTAATTAATTTGCCTGTTGGGGAGAGGGCTGTACAAATTTGGTTGGTACGCATTATAAGGTACTGATTGGCGCAATCCCCCTGGCTATAGCCTATTGCACGACCGTTGCTAAAATTTGTTCTTCTGAACAAATGGTTACCGTAATTTTGCGTATTACCGACAGCATTTCTTGGTATGGGATCGGGGACATAGTGGCACTCTCTTGCTATGTGGCCAACACTATTGCAGTTATAGCATCTTATTATTGTAGGGTTAATGGGCTGAAAACGTAATGTTTTCTGCCTATCGGGTTCTGGAGTTTTATTTCTTTTTGCTACTGGGGAGTTATCCTTTGAAAAGAAATTGGGGGATGCCTGATCGCCCTTGAAGATTAGGTTCGCGTTTGAGTCGCCTAGGCTATTTATTTTTGCATTACTATGATTAGCAACCATTTTATCAACTTCGATTAGTCGCTCTACCTCTTGGACTGCAAGATCCAATGTCTGAATATTTTTGGATATTACTACTCTATATAGTTTTGGGGGTAGCCCTTGCAAAAAGGTATTTAGTACGACTTTCTCATACAGTTCCCCAGAACCACTTCCGTATTTTGCTTCTACAGAAATGCGTATATTATCCAGGTATTCCCTTATATTTTGTGAAAAATCAAAGCTTACTACTCCATGTTTTAATTTTTTTATTGAACTGGTTTCTATAAATCTCTCTTTGAATGCTTTTAACAAGTTATCAACCGTATTTATTGGCAAGTTGGCGTTATTGCCTATGGTATGTTCGACCTGTTTTAGAAAAGTTAAGGCCTGGCCTCTTAATCGTAGTAGAAGCATGTCTTTTAACGCTCCAACGTCTGCTTTTGTTAGTTGTACAAACTGGGTCAATTGGATATTAAATTCGTCAATATCTGACTGACCATTGTATTCCGGGATAGATTTTGCAATCTCTATATTTTTTGCGACTAGCTTTTGCACTATTAATAACTCGTTTAGTTCGTCCATTTTTTTTGCGTTTATATCAACTTAAAATTTTACTTAACCTATTTTGGGGTAGGCTATTATCTCCTATGAGATATAAGGGGTTTACTGTCGTAGCCTAGCGGTTATAGGCCTAATCAATTTACTTATATGTCTGTATCTCTCCAACAATTAAATTCAAATTACAAAGTTTAAATAGCCTAACTAGTTCGCAGTTTTCCTCCAATTTCCGACTCGCGCCATTTGTAGCGATGGAAAAATTTATTATTTGTAGCGATAAAAGATTTTCTACTTGTGGCGATAGAGATTTCTCCGATAGCGCCGCTTATAGCGCTGGAGATTGTGTCAACTAGGCTAGCGCCGCTCTCAATTAATGAGAGAAAATTGAATATGTAGACAAATAAATGTGGCCTCTTCTTCTCGGGCTATCTGGAGATCAGATTCCTTTGGGAGCATTTACCTTGGAGACTTACGAACTAATTACCTATTATCAGACTAGACGCAGACATATAAATGAAATAAACACAGCTAAAAAAGACAATACATTTATTGAACTTACATGTTTAGTTGCACAGGAACGGGTCACTTCTATGACAATAATGGTGACCAAAATACAATAATTTCGACTGAATCTCTCTAGGTCTGATGTACTGATTGTTTCAGATCTGACTTGAGATTAAAATTAAAAAACACATTTACCCCACTCCCAAACGCAGTTCTTTCGTCCTGTGCTGTAAGGACTGCCCGCCATTGGCTCACGTGGCACAAGGACGCGAATCCTCGTCCAATAGTCTCTTTTAAATGTTTTTGATGATTCAAGCATTCACACGATTTTTTTGCCATTTAAACTTTCTTAGAAATGTTGTGCATAGCATTTTTTTGCTACAATTATCTTAGCGAAATTCGAACGACTAGCGTCGTTGTCTGACTGAAGCTAGAATGCAATTTATCTTTTTGCTGATTAAAATTTTTAGACTCTAGGAAGCGGTATTTGAACTCAATTAGGGGACGTTTAATTTCTGCCCGAATCATCTTTAGAAGGAAAGACTCCTGTATTTTAAATATATCATGGTACACAAAAATAAGGAAAGTAAGGAAATAAGGAAAGAAGGCAGAGCAACCTTATCGTCATCACAAATCTGTAACAGTTTTTTCATTTCCCAAACATTGTCACTCATAGCAACCTTTGTGGACATTCGAGCAAGACAGTTCGCTTCTGTACATAAGATCTTCTTTGCTTTCATAATGTTTTTTTTTGGGGGGGGGGGGGAACTGGGCTGCTCTCTTTGCAACTTCATCATGGTTTTTTACAATTCTTACTCCACGTGACAAACGTTTAATACAGGATTCCAAATGAGCTTACCGGCCATCACAAATATACAACAACATTAATAGAGCAAGTCCAAAATCACAGACCGTATCTCACAGCGTAGGTTTTACTGATTGCTAGAAGCAAGTTCACTTACGAGAGAAGTAAGGTAAGCGTTGGAGGCTGTTTACCTTATCCCCGCAATTTAAGGGGCAAGCCCAGCGGGTACCACGGCTCTTGCAGACAACTCTCTTACCCCTCTTCTACTTACTTCTCTCCTGTCACCTGTATCGCAGCGTAATTGCCTATGAATATCGAATAGTCCCAATTGTAATCTCACTGCTCGATCTTGACCTGTATATCATATAGGTCACTGCTATGAAAATATCAATAAGAAAATCCCCAGTCCCGAGGGAATTTTCACTTAAGTTACAAAGCGTATTCAAATTATAATCCTTTGGTCAATGAATTAATGATTTTCAAAATATTGGCTGTGAGTTAAGAAGAGACTACAATCCTTTACCAATTATTAGCGATTGATTAAATCTAAAAAAAGGTCTTAACACCATGAAGTCTGAATCAGATTTAATAAAAGTTTTCAAGAATCAAATTTTCCAAACATCAATGCAGTTTATTTTTTTTAGGTTACCTTGTAATTTACTAGCAAAATATATTCATTAAAAAGAATATTACTGTGGGATAAGTACAATAAATGCTTTGGTAAAATTAAGTGCAAACATAAGTAAAAGAAACATACCACAAAATATAGGAAGCAACTCATAGAAAACAAGATATTCTTGAAACCAGCTACTAGCTTTAGAAACAATTCATAAAAAATATGAAATGCAAGATTGGTGCTGTAAAAAAGATTAATCGGTAAGTTATGCTGCTCGGTTTTTTTGCTATTTATTTTACCCAAAAATAAAGATAACAAAACTCAACATTCGAAATTTCTTTGTTTAGGGGGTGGTTTGCTTATAGGTACTTAAAGTTCCAAAACTTCTCCGAAACTAACTTTTATTTTAACTTTTTAACATTTATCAATAGTGACTCCTTTTGTGACGCTGATTTTAAATATTTACATTTTCTAAAGTTTGGGTTTGCGACCTAAAAGGCTCTCCAAGAGTCTTTTTTTCAAATATATTTACAACGCGAATTGTTTCTTAGCGGTAGCTCCAAAATTAATAAAATTTAGTACTAAGGACCAGCAAAATTTTATTTTTTCTTTTATTCAGGGGCAAAGAAAAAAACACTAAGACTGACTGACATTTTCTTTCCTAAGAAAAAAACTTTTTCAAAAACATGTACACTCGATGCATCGCAAATAATGGCCCATGTTTTTTCGGCATTTTTTTGTTACGTTTTTTTTCTACACAAATTACATTTTAAGAGGAATAAAAACTTGATTTGTATAATTCAAGCTGTTTCTTAAAAAAAAAAAATAATTTCGAATTCCCTAGGCTTTGCAGAAAAGTTTTTTTTTAATCACTTAGAATTCTAAATAATGTGTTTTGAAGGACTTTTGTTTTTATTAATAAGTGATAGCATATTAAATTTTTCTGTTGATTCTGAATGTACAACTTTTATTAACTCTACATTTGCTAGTGAGATACAATTCGTATTAGAAAATATTGTTGAAAATTGGGACTCCCCATTAGTTTTGTATTGGCCAAGTGATTTTTGACTGCTGAGCAAAAACTTCAAATGCAAATTTTTCAAATCAATATCAGATGGGAATTATTTTTCACTAATTAGAAAAAAGTCAAATCAAAAAAATTTTTTGTACTCTGCTTCTACTATTGAAGATATAGCAAAGCGAAGAAAAGATTTTTGGTTGAATTCTTTTCCAAAACTGAGACTGTTTTCCTGGTCCATTTTTCAAAAGACACCTGTGTCTATTCTTTTCCTTTTTTTGAGAAAATACCAAATAGGGTCTGGCTTTAAACATCTAGGCTTTTAGTTGAGTTTATTTCTTTTTTCAATATTCTTTTATGATTTTGCCATGTTCGCTCTGTTCGCAGATTGGAATAATTGTACAATTTTACCCCAACAGACTTGCTATTCGGACGAATGCAGCATAATCATTGGCATGCAATTGTGACAATGTGGCTTCAAAAAATCGCCTAAATTTTTTTCGCAATGAAAAGCCTAAAATCGACCAGAAATTAGTGAAATGAATACCTTGTGACGCATATTAATCTGTAACTTAACATTAAATATATCAATTTGAAGTGTTCATTCGTTTAGAGGAATAACTCCAAAGACACATCTTCATTTAGCCTTTTTTTCTGAAAATAAGCATTTGGAATCCAAACTGGACCTCTTTTGGCTTCCAGCCGTTTTTCCATTATATCCCCTGTAATTACTCCTATTGTCGGTCGTTCATCTTAAGTGAAAAATGAAGAACTAAAGACGATCCTACAGTGTACGACTACTCACTAGAAATTCATAAATATTTCTAAACAGGTAGTTTTCATCCTAAGCAATAAGTTTTGCATTAATAGGCAACTAGGCAATAATTTAAATAAAAATCGAAAATCTTACAGAAGAAGTAGCGGTTTTAGTTCTGTAGGAAAGGTTTGTATTTTTTTTTCTGCATTCTGTCTCTAATAGCCTATCTTGAAATGGCTGTGAGTTCATATCCTCTAATCAATAGAGTATGCATTATCTATGCGAATGAAACTCTCAGGAATGGATGTAGGCTTAGGCTACATCCTAAATTAGGGTCTCCCAAAAGTGTCAGGTAGGGTAATACCTTCCTTTCCAGCACTCAAATGGTGGGTTATTTCATGCATATAGCCTAACTTGATTAGAATGCATGGTAATATTCTTGGTAAATATTTACCAAATCATATTATTGAGTTATGACTAAAGTGAATATACCACTTGATGCCTTTTTTATGCTCTTTACAAATATAATAATCATTTTTGTCAGAAATGAAGGTAAATTTTTACAAAATCATATTATGACTTACAAATAAAGTGAATATACCACTTGATGCCTTTTTTATGCTCTTTATGAATATAATAATCATTTTGGTTAGAAATGAATTTTAGCCCCCACCACTAGGCCTATATATACCAATTCAGGGTATATATTTGCACATTAGGGAGGGGGGGGGAAGTTTAATCTTACCTCTCATTTACATCAGAAATAAAATTTACCCCCACCCCCCTAATGTGCAAATATAGGCTATACCCTGAATTGGTATAAATAGGGGTGGGGGTAAAATTCATTTCCAACCAAAATGATTATTATATTTGTAAAGAGAAAAAAAGGCACCAAGTGGTATATTCCCTAGGCTATATTTGTAAGTCAATAATATGATTTGGTAAGAATTTACCAAAATGAATTTTAGCCCCCACCCATATATATATATACCATTTCAGGGTATGTATTTGCACATTAGGGGGGTAGGGGTAATTTTATTTCTGATCTAAATGAGAGGTAAGTTTAAACTTTCCCCTACCCCCCTAATGTGCAAATATATACCCTGAATTGGTATATATATATATATAGGTGGGGGCTAAAATTCAATTTCAACAAAAAGGATTATTATATTTGTAAAGAGCATAAAAGAGGCATTGAGTGGTATATTCACTTTAGTTGTAACTCAATAATATGATTTGGTAAATATTTACCATATTCTACTTTTGGCTATCTTGAAAAGGCATTAGGTTAGGAAAATAAAACTTTCAGGGATGGGTCTACAGGCTAAAGTATGTCCCAGGAAGGTATTTTGAAGGATCTACCTAAACTCCTTCTCCCTTTAGAGAGTCCCAACCTTTGATGACCTTTACAAATTTGTGTCTAATAAAAGTGACACCTTGAAAACTAGATCCTCTGCTTAAATGAAGTAGGCCTACAACAAAATTGTTTTCAGCTTCACAACTTTGCTCAATCCTAATTTATAAGGTTTTAAAGATATGCAAATACATTTCCTAAATTTTGAAAAAAACCAAAAGCAGTTCATATTATTGACTTACAAATAAAGTGAACATACCACTTGATGCCTTTTTTATGCTCTGTATAAATATAATAATTGATTCTATTGGAAATTCAAATTTACCCACCTCCACCCCCCTAATGTGCATATATATACCATGAATTGTCAGTGGCTCAGTTTCAAATGGCAAAATTCAGTACTATTTTTGTTGACTGCATTCAAAAAACTTGAAACTGTAGGAAAACATTTTATATTTGAGTTGCCTAATAAATGAGGTTTCAATTGTTATAAGTAAGTAAGTTGGAATTTATTACTCTTGAACAAGTTATTTATGAACTAGTTATATGTTTTTAATTTAACTAGTGTTGATAATTTCTTTGTGTGGTTACAATTCAGGGTATATATTTGCACATTAGGGGGGGGGGGGGGTAAATTTGAACTTCTGATTGAAATAATTATTATATTTGTAAAAAGCATAAAAAAGGCATCCAATGGTATGTTCACTTTATTTGTAAGTCAATAATATGAACTGCAAAAAATTCTATTCAAATAACAGGAATTGCATTTTCAGAACTAAAGCCAGACAAATAGAAACTGATAACTGAAAATTAAGTTAAAATGTTGATTTGTAAAAATTTCAATAGGTAGGCTATAGACCTGTTATGTAGTCAAATTTCATGACCCTTTAGAGAGAAAAAGTAGAGGTAGGTAGGCTACTTCAAAATACCTTCCAGGGACATACCTTAGCCTATAGACCCATCTCTGAAAGTTCCATTTTCCTCATCTAACCCCTTTCCAAGATAGTCAAAAGTAGCTAAAGTAGAATTTGGTAAATTTCTAGTTTAGCTACTTTTTGCTGTCTTGGAAAGGGGTTAGGTTAGGAAAACTGAAACTTTCAGTTATGAATCCAGGGCCAAAATATACTCTGGGAAGGTATTGCTAAGATTCCATGTTAACATTTATCTGTTTTTTAAGTCTTAAAAATTTGCCTACTTGACAGGTATATGCCTATTGAAATTTTGGCAAAACAATGTTTTACCTTAATTTTCAGTTATCAGTTTCCTTTTCACTTGTTTTAGTTCTGAAAATGCAATTCCTTTTATTTGAGTAGAAATTTAAGCCATATCAACTGTTTTTATTTCTAAATTTAGGATATGTATTTGCAGATCTTTGAAACCTCATAAATTAGGATTGAGCAAAATTGTGAAGCTGAAGATAGTATTCTTTTTCTTTGTTTAAGGTGAAGATCTGTTTTGTAAGGTTTCAATTTCATAACACAAAGGTTTTTACAGGTCATCAAAGGTTACTGCCCAATAGAAAGAGAAGGAGCAGAAGTAGATACTTCAAAATACCTTCCCTACACATATTTCAGTCTTTAGATCCACCCCTGACAGTTTCATTTTTCTAACCTTACCCCTTTCCAAGATAGCAGAAAGTAGCTAAATTAGAATTTTACCAAACAATCTACTTTCTAAGTGCTACAATAGAAATTTTACAGTAATTTAACTGTTATAGTGCATATCATCACCAGGATACAGGGGTGATGTACAGCTTCTGAAAGGAGTCCAAAGAAAAGCTTCTAAGGCAGTAACAAAGATGAATGTTTAAAGGAGCTGAAATTATCTGTACTGGTATACCAACAATGAAGAGCTGAAATGCTTATGACATATAAGCTTACTTTACAAGACCCCCTCCCCAATTCATTTGTCAACTTCCCAAAATATTGGCACTGACAAGAGAGTACATTCAAAGGTGCTGTTCAAGCCATTTGTCAAAACTCAACCCTGACAACAGTTTTCTCCTGCCATGTTGTCAACCACTAGAATAGTCTCTCAGATACAACAGTCTCAGCACCTAATGATGAAGTTTTCAAGGAGTTTTTGAATCATATGATCACATCACCAAGTTGCTTGATATTGGGGTGCCTGCTGACATGATTCTACTTGACTTTTCTAAAGCTTTTGACAAAGTCTGTCATAATCAACTTGCAATTAAATTGCATACAGTAAAGCTCAAAGATAAATCCTTGCTCTGGATCCTTGATTTTCTTTATTTGCAAAACCAATGTGTTCAGTTGTTTGATGACTCTGGAGATCATATTCTTTCTTCCTCAACATGTGTTCTGGATGGAGTTCCTCAGGGAAGTGTTTTGGGTCCTACACTATTTAATATGTTCATAAATCATGCTCCTTCTATTATCAGCAGTAATTCAACTCTTCATGCAGATGACCTGAAGCTTCTTGGACCAGCTTTGTCCTGTGAAGATCATGCCCTGCTAAAAAATAATCTTCAACTGCTGGGTCAATGGGCTGAGACCTGGCTTCTTGAATTCAATGTTGCCAAATGCTATATCATTCACTTTGGCAAACAGAATGCTTGCCACTCTTATTTTTTCTTAGGCCACCTACTCTCCTCTAAATAATGAGCAAGATCTTGGTGTCACTATTGACAATGAATTAAAATTGGTGTGCTGCTGGGACTAGTTCAACCTTGGGGTTGATTAAGCATACCATTTTCACTTGTTCTTTTAAAGTCATCAGTCTTCTTTACAAGGGACTTGTAAAGAAGACTTGTAAACTTCCTAAGACAGCTTGAACTTGGAATGTCACTTGCCTCTTCATATTTTGAAAAAGATATAAAAGTTCTTGAAGATGTGCAGAGATGTGGTATACCAACAATGAAGAGCTGAAATGCTTATGACATATAAGCTTACTTTACAAGACCCCCTCCCCAATTCATTTTTCAACTTCCCAAAATATTGGCACTGATAAGAGTACATTCAAAGGTGCTGTTCAAGCAATTTGTCAAAACTCAACCCTGACAACAGTTTTTCTCCTGCCATGTAGTCAACCACTAGAATAGTCTCTCAGATACAACAGTCCCAGCACCTAATGATGAAGTTTTCAAGGAGTTATTGAATCATATGATCACATCACCAAGCTGCTTGATATTGGGGTGCCTGCTGACATGATTCTGCATGCCTTTTCTAAAGCTTTTGACAAAGTGTGTAATAGTCAACTTGCAATTAAATTGCACACAGTAAAGCTCAAAGAGAAATCCTTGCTCTGGATCCTTGATTTTTCTTTATTTGCAAAACCAATGTGTTCAGTTGTTTGGTGACTCTGGAGGTCATATTCTTTCTTCCTCAATTTGTGTTCTGAGTGGAGTTCCTCAGGGAAGTGTCTTGGGTCCTACACTATTTAATATTTTCATAAATGATGCTCCTTCCATTATCAGCAGTAATTCAACTCTTCATGCAGATGACTTGAAGCTTCTTGGACCAGCTTTGTCCTGTGAAGATCATGCCCTGCTACAAAATAATCTTCAACTGCTGGGTCAATGGGCTGAGGCCTGGCTTCTTGATTTCAATGTTGCCAAGTGCCATATCATTCACTTTGGCAAACAGAATCCTTGCCGCTCTTATTTTTTCTTAGACCACCCACTCTCCTCTGTAAATAATGAGCAAGATCTTGGTGTCACTATTGACAATGAATTGAAATTTAGCACTCATACTAAGAGGTCTGCTGCTGGGGCTAGTTCAACCTTGGGTTTGATTAAGCACACCATTTCCACTTGTTCTTTTAAAGTCATGAGTCTTCTTTACAAGGAACTGTAAAGAAGACTTGTAAGCTTCCTGAGACAGCTTGAAGTTGGAATGTCACTAGCCTCTCCATATTTAAAAAAAGATATAACAGTTCTTGAAGATGTGCAGAGACGTGCCACCAAAGTGATATCTGGCTTGCAAGAGCTTTCCTACCCTGTAAGCCTATCAAAGCTGGGTTGCGGTTACATGGAAGGATCCTTCCACGGAGGAAGTTTTCATGAGGAAAGGGACATTACTATGAAGGGGGGGGGGGGGTGAATTTCCCAGCATTATTTAAAAAACGATCAGAAATAAAAAAAACAAGTTTTTCAACTGAAAGTAAGGAGCAACATCAAAAATTAAAACACCAGAAATTAGTACATATATGATTTGTTTGCCCCCTAGTCAATACCCCACTCTTTACACTAAAGTTTTTTTAGTACTTCCATAAGAGCTATTTATTCTAATTAATAGCTTTTGTGATTAAGGGGTCATTTTTAAAGAATTGGAAGAAACTTTGAACTTTAGCATAAATAGTGAGGTATTGACTAGGGGGCAAACCCCCTGATAACATATGAATATAGAAGTTTGTTATGTAAGTTAATTCATAAGTTTATTACTATTACTAATAAAAACCTTTATTACTTTTTAAAACCTTTATTACTTTTAAACCTTTAAAAACCATTTATTACTAATAAAAACCTTTGTAAATAAAATTAAACAACTTTCGAGAAAGCCATTTAACCAAAACAAAGTTAAATTAATATCCACATTTCGTTTTGATTATTCATGTACAGTGGGTCAAAATCAAAACCTGCATTAATTCAAAAACGTTCAGAAATTCAATAAAAAAACAAGTTTTTTTAACTGAAAGTAAGGTGCAACACTAAAACTTAAAACAAACAGAAATTATTCCATGTATGAAAGGGGCTGTCCCCTCCTCAACGCCTCACTCTTTATGCTAAAGTTTGACTCTTTCTCACAACTCTATTTTTTAAAACAATCAAAAACTTTAGTGTAAAGAGCAAGGTGTTGAGGAGGGGACAGCCCCTTTCATATATGGAATAATTTCTGTTTGTTTTAAGTTTTCGTGTTGCTCCTTACTTTCAGTTAAAAATTTGTTTTTTTTATCTAGTATGATTAGAAATAAAATGTTCTAGTTCACTTTTTCAGAATCAAGAGAGACCAGAGGGCAACTAGCCCGACCCCTTGCCCTTTTTTTCCAAATGCACCAGATAAAAATTTTGAGATAGCCATTTTGCTTAAAATAGTTCAAAGGTAAGATAACAAAACTCCAGTGTCAACAAAACCTCTCAGGGCCCGGGGGCATATAAGGTTCTCATGGAAGGGATGCTTGTATAAACTTCAGAGAAGGCTCATTTGTTTGGAAAGTGAAAGTCATAGTTCACTTTTTAAGAGTCAAAAGTGATCAGAGGGCAGCTAGCCTTCCCCCCTCATGCCCCCCCCCCCCAAATGCATCAGATAAAAATTTAGAGAAAACCATTTTGTTAAAAAAAAAGTTCGAAAATCAGATAACAGAATTTCAGGTGTTGACACAGCCCCCCAGGGCCCAGGGGCAGGCATTGTAAGTTATGCCCTGGAGGCATATATGGTTCTTATGGAAGAGTTGCTTGTATAGTTTTCAGAGAGGGTTCATTTAATTTGTAATTGAAAGTTCTAGTTCACTTTGTAAGAGTCAAAAGTGATTGGAGGGCAACTAGCCCCCCACCTCTATGCCTATTTTCCCCAAATGCATCAGATAAAAATTTTGAAATAGCTATTTTCTTAAAAATAGTTCAAAGGTCAGATGACGAAAACTCAGGCGTCAACACACACCCCCCCCCCCCAGGGCCCAGGGGCAGGCATTGTAAGTTATGCCCTGGGGGCAAATATGGTTCTTCTTATGGAAGGGAGGCTCTTATATACTTTAGAGAGAACTCATTTGATTGGAAATTGAAAGTTCTAGTTCACTTTTCAGAGTCAAAAAAGATTGGAAGGCAACTAGCCCCCACCACACCCTTTTCCTCCCAAATGCATCAGATACAAATTTTGAGATAGCCATTCTGCTAAAAAATAGTTCAAAGGTCAGATAACAAAAACTCTGGTGTCAATATAACCCCCCAGGGCCCAGCAGCAGACATTGTAAGTTATGCCCTGGGGGTGTATAAGGTTCTTATGAAAGGGATGCTTGTATAAACTTTAGAGGGCTCATTTGATTAGAAATTGAAAGTTCTAGTTCACTTTTAAAGAGTTAAAAGTGATTGGAGGGCAGCTAGCTTCCCTCCCCACACCCTTTTCCCCCAAATGCACCAGATAAAAATTTTGAGATAGATATTTTCGTAAAATAGTTCACAGGTCAGATAACAAAAGCTCTGGTGCCAACACAACTCCCCAGGGTCTGGGAGCAGGCTTTGTAAGTTATGCCCTGGGGGCGTATATGGTTCTTATGGAAGGGATGCTCATATAATACTTCAGAGAGGCCTGATTTGTTTGGAAATTGAAAGTTGTAGTTCACTTTTTATTGTCAAAAGTCATCAGAGGGCAGCTAGCCTCCTCCCCCTCATGCTCCCTCCAAATGCATCAGATAAAAATTTTGAGATAGTAATTTTGTTAAAAATAGTTCAAAGGTCAGATAACAAAATTACCATTGTCAAAACAATCCCCCCCCCCAGACCTGGGGGCAGGTGTTGTAAGTTGTGCCCTGGGAGTATATAAGGTTCTCATGGAAGGGATGCTTGTATAAACTTCAGAGAGGGCTTGGTACTTATTTAGAATCTCGTAAGTATGCGAGAATTGTATTGTGAAAATCAGATAGGCATTACACAGTACTTATATGAGACGCTGGATAAAGAAAGGGTTTCTCACTCTGGGAACTATGTTTAAACTTGGGGAATAAAAGGTACCTAGGTTTGGTTAAGTATTTAATATATGCTATGCTTTACCCCCCCCCCCCCCCCCACACACACATACATCCTATTTTTCCCAAATGCATCTGATCAAAATTTTGAGGCCAGTTTGTTTGAAATAATTCATTGATCAGATAACAAAAACTTCAGGGTCAATAAAACCCCTTAGAGCCCAGGGGAAGGGCTGTAAATTGTGCTGCAGGGCATATAAGGTTTTTATGGAAGAGGTGGTTGTATAAACTTCTAGCGCAAATTTTGGCCATTAAAATAGTCAAAAGGTGAAGTAATTAAATTAATCATGCCTCGGGGGTTGACAAAACCTCCCACTGCCCCCAGGCCAAGGCCTGTAAGTTATGCAAGCTGTCCATTTTTCACATATAAGGTTTTTATCAAAGGGATAATTGTAAAAACTTCAGAAAAGGCTCATTTGATTTAAATCAAAAGTTCTAGCTCAATTTGTAAAAGTCAAGAATAATGAAAACAAATTAAATTACAAATATTTTTTTTGTACTTAATATTGAAAATAAATATTAAAATTATAGTAAAATTTTGAACTGATGAACTTTCAGCAATTAATATCATTATACATCAAATGTTCAGTTTAATTTATTAGTTGTTTTTAAGATTGTTCAAAAGAATATAGTTTCACTGCAAACAAGAGTTTGGATACTGCCCCCTTCCTTAACAGTAAAAACCTAAAGCCTACTGTGTCATTGGCGCTTCACTGAAAACGAATTATATTACAATATTTTCTTTTCCAGTTCTTTCAGCATTGAAAATGAAAATAAAAATTACACTGAAATCAAATCTTGAACTGACAGATCTTTCAACAATTAATATGTTTATATATCAAATATTCAATTTGATTTTGTTTATACTTTCCAAGACTGTTCAAGACACATAGTTTTCAGCAAAATGCCAGTGATGCACTAGGCTTTAGACTTTTACAGCAAGAGAAGGAGGCGATACCCAAACTTATTCTTTGTTGGATTTTGTTTGTTTGAAGCTTGATTTGCATATTCAATTTAAGTTTCACTTTTTTAAAATTTTTTTTTTTATTCCTTTATAGGCCTATTAGTATCTATTGTATGTTTGTTTGCATTGATTGTTTATTTAATTTCTGTTTGTTTGGGGTTTCATTTATTCTTTAATACTAATTTCTGGTCGTTTTAAGTTTGAATTTTAACAGGCATTTGTATCTGCTGATCTTAAGTTAAAAATAGCCTTTACGTTTCTATGAAAAACTTCTTTTTCGGAAAGTCTTTTAAATTAATTCATACAAAATACACAATTATGCTTTGCATTAATACAATAAATTGCCACAAAATATTTTTAATTTCCCCCAGAGGGGCAAATCAAATAACTATTTGGGTATAATCTGGCTCTACTATACCCTGAAAGCTATAACTAAAAACTAAACTTGAACATATGAGCAATAGAACAAAAACAAAGCTGCTGTATTTAATTTCATAGGCAAGTTATGCATAACAGAATAGATGAAATTCATAATGTTTCTATGACAAAGGGCGTATCCAGAAACTCAGTACAGGGGGGGGGGGAGGAGGGGACTTGAGGATTCAGTCTTCTTGATGTGCCCCTGGCCATTTTTTTTTAATTTTTTATTAGTACATACTTTTATTTCAGTAGTTTATGCTGAACACAAAAGAAGAAGGCTTAGGAAGTGTAAATGTGAAATTATAGACAACCAAATGGTAGTACATAAGAATGGACCTCTTCCAGATATGGGAACATATAGTGATGGCATTATCAGCTATGAGTCAGATGCAGATACAATATCAGATGTTGACAATCAAAAAGAACAAAATAAGCCTGTGCCACAGGCTATCTTAACCAAAAAGCAAAATTCACATCCCTTTGTGGTAAGTATCAAAACTAACATTTCTTTTTAACATAAAATCTATTCTGTATATTTATTATCAGTTTGTAAATTACCAAAAAATTGTTTTTTTTTATGTTTTTGAGATAAAAAAGCAAGAAATGTGAGTTTCCAAGATGTTTCATGAATCTAAAAGTATAGAAATATAGATACTTTAGCACATGCTCAATGGCAATGATCAGCAGAACAGAAAAAAAGAGCAGTCTTAAACCTTCCATGTACATTTTGTTCATAAATGTATAAAACCATTTAGATTTGATTTATTTAATGACTTAATTTTTTTAAGTCATATTTATTTATTACTTGTATTAGCTTGCTCCTGATTGCAACTATTACCATAATCACTGTAATGCTTGTGTCAAAATTAATTAGTTACACTGTTCTAAGGGAAATCCCAGGTCATTTGCCCCCCCCCCCCCTACTCTAAGATTTTTTTTACTTCTAAATCAATTTTTATTGAGTTCCCTAGCTTGTCCTCAGTTGGGAGAAATCCATCTTTCAAGGGTCTCTTAATAAACCCAAAGATTGATATGCTAAATTTTTAGGTATTCTTGTTAATAAAGATATATCTTTTAAGTATCATTTAGGTTTGATAAAAATGCATCTAGTCCATGTAGGCTATACCTACTGTTACCTTGGTATATGAACGAAACTTTTTCTCTCTTTTCTAAAACTTCTTTCAAAGGTGTATGGTAAGATTAGAACCCTCATAGAGGACACTAAACATTCAGCATCTAGTCCATAACTTGATATAGATTAATTCTATATTATTTCATTTGCAATATCCACTTTCCCCTAGCTCCATAGTGATATTCTCAAACCCCTTGGCTTTATTTTGTCTTTGGTGACTGATTGGTCTAATCGTCATATTAAAGTTAAGCTATATTTAAGTCCCTTTCACTATCTTGTATGATTTACACCCTGACAGCGCGTCATATTGTTTAGAATGACCCACCTGAACTGACTTGAAGATGTGACTCATTTGGCCCATCTAAACAAATAACAAAACGTTGTTGAGTTTCAGTCTCATTTCTTTCTCTCTGTTTATTTTTTTCCTTAACCTTGTTTTCTTACTTCTGCTGGTGAACTTTTTGATGCTGTGTTTATAAATTTTTATTTGTGTTTTTTTTTTCTTTCTTCTCTGTGCCAACTTCATTGTTTGATGTTGTATAAATTAAAAATGCATGGTTTTCTTCCCCTATAATACTATTAATCTGATAGATGATGTATTTGCTAATTTATTGTTTTCTTTTGTTGTTTAATGTAAGTTTTTCCTTATGATTATCTCCAAGGTCTTACAAATCAACCTTGTTAAAACAAGCAAAGTTAACAATAACAACCAAATAACCCATAAGTTGCTTTTTGTTTCATTTACTTTTAAAATTCAGACTTCATTTTTTATTCTACTTTAAATCAACAGTCAACCTAATTGGAGAGTCATTGTTAAAGGCAAGATAAGATTACAAGATACATAAAAAAACAAACAAAAAAACAAAGAGTAGTGCTCATTTTCATGTACATTATAGGTGGATATACACCTCTGCACAACTACTAAATTTTATTGATTGAAATAGTTTTGTTTGGGATTATTTTATACATAAATACAAGATTTTGTATCATGTGTAATAATAATTGTGAAAATATATCCACCAGAAAGAACCCTGTACAAATGCAGTATATAGCATGATAATTCAAATTACCAAATCTTACTAAATCAGAAGCACGCTGAAAGTCAATCTTTTGTTCATGGATATAAAATAAGTTCTTATTAGCCAGTCTTGTTTCTGGTTTTTTAACTTCTGGGGTTAAACAAAAAGCATGACGTCCTCAAAGGGAGTGGGAAGAGGCTGTAAAAAATGTATAAGTAGATGAAGACTAATGGAAGGGGGGAAAGAGTGAAGCTCTGGATAGAGTATGGTGGAAGAGCGGTTTGTGCAGCTTTTCTGCAATCAGGCAGCATTTTGCTGTGATGAGTGGTTAGTAGTTCCCCTTATTAGATATAAGGGAAAATGAAGAAGAAGAAAAAAGAAAAAAAAGATTTAAAAGAAAATGCTAAAAGGAAGAGGAAGTTTCATGGGAGGGTGCAAAGAATAAAGTTTATACAGAGTAGGGTGGAAGAGCAGTATTTGCAGCTGTGTTGCTCTGCAATCAGGCATCATTGAGCTGTGATGAATGGTTAGTGGCAGTAGTGTGATATTTTCCCTTTGCAGTATTGTAGTATTTTTGTTCTCTTTGATGAGGCAGTATGATTTTGGGCAATTGTCTTCAACATCCCATGCAACTTTCAATTCTCACTCTGAGATTTTCCCTCAGCCTTTAAAATATCAGGCAAATTAAAGACCTTCCACTTATACTATGACGTGATGATATTCCATGTGTGTCTAGTTGTATAGAATATTTAAAAAAATATATATATAGACATGAAGAAAAGTAGAAGGAGAAATGAAAGAAAAAGTAAAAATTTATTCTAAAGAAAATGACTAAAGAAAGAGGAAATTTATTTCAAAGAAAATGATTAAAGAAAGAGGAAGTTTCATGGGATGGTGCAAAAAATGAAACTGTGAACAGAGTGGGGTGGAAGAGCAGTTTGCGCAGTTGTGTTGTGCTGTAATGAGGCATCAATGTGCTAGTGGGGTATTTTCCCTATAGAGTTGACGCTTTTCATTAGATGACGCTTTGCTGCATTCTGCTAAACAATTTCAAATTCGCACTAAAAGCCAAAAAAGCAACATATATTGGAATTTTAATGGCTAATTTACCGTATGGTGGTAATGTGATGAGAATTATGAAGATTAGTGTGGCATGATAAAATATTTTTTTTGTTCCGAACTATATTAAAAGTATGAGTAATCACCCAAATCTTTGCAAGTACCCAGCCCTGGCTTATAGTTGTGTGCTCCCTTCTGCAAACCCTGCTCACATTTGACTTTCTATCAAAGCATCACTAATTACTGAGGTTTTAAATGTAAAATCTGTGTTTTTAATCCAATGTTTTTTAATTAAAAAAAAAATTATATTCAGTTTTTTTTTCCTGTGCTATGCTTATTCTGGCTTTTGAGTCGCGTCGAGCCAAAGAGTATGTGAAACTGCTAAGAGGGTTATTAACAGAGGCTAGCTTTGGTTAATCGTTAACATTAACAGCTACCGTTAACCTTAACGTTGCAGAAGACGTTAACGTTAAGATTGGTGCAATAACAGAGGCTTAATAAAATAGCTAGCCACCCTGACAGTGTAGCATTACTCAGCAGAACCAGAAAAATTACAAACTAATCTTAATTTTAATTTATTAAAACTCAGAGTTTGATTAAAATTTATTTTGGTCCTCCGGAAATTTTCTGATTATAGCCAGATTATTTTGTGTTTGAACTTTTTTTTTTACTGATTATAACATAGGTAGAGTTTTTATTTAGTTTGCAGAACAAAGGCTAGTTAACAGTAATGTGCAAAATCTAATTGTTTTCTGTCTTGGTAAAAATGGTGCGTTTACCTTGGGATTCTCTTCCATGTTCATTCCCCAGTGTGCGGACACATGATTATACTAAACTGGATTTGGGGTCAGGGTTCTGAAATCACTGTGCACTTTAAGTGTTAATAAATATTGGGCTGACTTGGTAAGTGGTGTAAGTTTAGTAAGTTCTGTGTAGTCACTAAGTAAGCTAGTCAGACTTTTCAGAGCACCAAGTTTACCACTGAACTTAATTTCAAGGAACGGACACTTAACCTAGAATGGCCAGTGAAAATTGGGAGGTCAGTTGCTAGAGCAAGGCCGGCAGCAAATAATGGAATCTTTGATTGTAAGGTGCTCTCAAGAAACCATGCTTTAATATGGTACGAGGATTCTAAGGTGAGTAATTAGCATACTCTTTTTCTTAATTGATTCTTATGGTTCAATGAACGAATATTATAAAAAAAATCTTGCGAGGATGGAAAGTCAATCACGTCGCAAAAATAGAAACCAAGAAGTGACATTTGGCAATTTTCAGCTCAGGTGTAGCCAAAATACAACTATATTATTAAGTTTCATTTCTTTACAGATAACAGCCAGCTATAAGTATAGAATATAAACTATATATCTTCTTAAACTATATTACGATTTTACGAAGAATGCAAGCACAGTTATATCTTCAGACGTAAATTGCTTCGTTTTTAATACCATCTTCCAATCTACCCTTTGTGGTCTGTTGGTCCCTAAAGTTCTTGTACTTGCCATCCTCGAGAAAAACAAATTTTGTCTGGCTATTGAATTCAATTTAACCAATAACTTGAGTCTAGTTAATAAAATCCTTTGTCTCTAACCCCACTGTAGTACCGCTGCTGGATTATTGCTAGGGTTTTGAATTTGTGCATTGCTAAAATCGTGTCAGCTTTAATTTCTCTGGGTTTGTTTTTTGTTGTTGTTGTTTATTTTTGTTTCATTCTTACTTTTTCTCCGCTAAGCGATGTTGTGTCTTTATTGTTTATAAGCCTCGAAATAAACAAAATGTGTGGCGTGCACCTAGATTGCGCCTGAAAATACTACCAAACAACCAAAAGCTCACCTGGATTTACCGAGTTATCCTTTTCCTGTGCAGAAACCTCTTTCCAGTAGTCCTAGTCACCACCATAGTGCTCGAGATAGATAAAATGCCCAAAAGTTTGCTAATTTTTCACTACGAAGGCCAAGAGGAGCTCGGGTTAGTTACAGACCTTGGACATAAATTCAACAAAAAGATAAAAAAAAAAACCAAAACTTTGTCTTATTTTTCAATATGAAAGCAAAAAAAGAGAGAAAAGTTTGTAAATGCAACTTTGTTTTATTTATTTATTTCTGATAATTTTTATTTTTATTGATGTGTCCTATAACTTATTCCTTGTCCTCATTTCACTCTCTCCTCTGCATAAAGTTGCTTTTCATTCTATCATACTTTTCTTCTTTAAGTTTTCAATTTTTCCGTCTTTGTCTACAAGATTTATGTTGGTAACTCGGACACAAATTTTGCGTAGTCTTTAGCTCTATAGAAGAAGTGGTGTGACTTTCAGGGGATTGGTCAACAGATAAGTCATTCTGGGGGAAAAGTGTTTATTTTATGTATAAATTGGAAAAAATACCTTTTCCAAAACGTATCACTCAAAGAAAAGTAAAGAGTCATATTAAAAATTAAACGAGCAGAAAGTCAAATAACAGTTCAAACTTGAAAGAAACAGAAATTACAAAGGATGAGAACACAAATTATAATTAATAATCATATCGAAAAATACAATAATGACAGGTACTATTATGGATGAATAGATGAAACCTAAAACTAACAGAAATTAAAGTGTGTGATTAAGTCAAAGTTAATACGAATAGAAATTACCTCTTGAGAGTGGGCCACCACCTTCCTAAACCCTCTAAAGGCTAGGGTGTCATTTTCATTTCACGTAATACGGTTTGTGTTTTGAGCTGTGTGTTTTTTCCTTTTCATAACTTCAACAACAACCAAACAAAATCACGATGGTAATTGAGATTTTCAAATAAACTCTAGCACAAATAAGAGCAGAGCTGTCCCCTTTCTTAAATCTTCTAAAAATTGTGCCCTTACTCTGCTTGAGTGTAGTTTTCTTTTTCCTGAAAACAATAAGTATTTTGAACGGTGTGGTTTTTATTTCCTAAAACATCAAAAACAAAAAAAGAAGTAAATTGCTATATTAATCGAGACTAAAGGAATGAAAACAAATTCCTTGGAATAATTACATGTGTAACTTTCAATTCAATTTTACTATCTAAGGTGATACTCTTCTTTGTCTCAACGTTTCATTTTGATTCTATGTTAGTCAAATATCTAGAAAATTGATGCCCATTCAAAGGCATTAAAACTAGCATTGTTAATTTCTGAAGGAATCTGTTTAGCTAGTTGAAGGAATATTTTGAATTGATTTATCAACAAGCAATTTAGTTTCCACATGTCTGAAGACGACTGAGTTTAAAAGGAAGAATGTCTAGAAAAAGATTTACTGCATATCAGATTAATGAAACTGGATTGGTTGTTTAAAATGTGAAAATATTCATTCATGGAATTCTCAGCAAATTTAGATTTTTTGATGTTATAATGTCTGGTCTGAATTCAGCTTAGTCTGGTTACGACGCTTACGATTGCTCATTTACCATCACTACAAGGTCTAAGTTCTCCTTTATTTATCGAAGTTTAAAATCATGGAATAGTAATGGTAGCAACATATAAGTAAAAAGGTTTGAAGAATTCATAAATAAAATTAAGGGTAAAAATTTATTCGAATAATGAGTTTTAATTTATAATTTTAATTCTAATTTTTAGGGTTGTTTGAGGTGTACGGAGGAGTATAGTGGAATTTTAAGGTAATTCCAGCTCACTTACCTCTCCTCTTCCCCCCAACACTCCCTGACATTTCAGCTTGATCTGTCCCTCCTTTTTCTAGACATATCAGGTACGCTATTTGATAACCTAGTAGTATGTAGCGTCTTTTGATTTACCTCAATACTTAACTATGAAAATATTTAGTGTCCTTAAGCGTGTGTAGCCCAAAAAAGTTGATGTGGGTCAGAGAAAAAATATAGGCCCTTTCCCCTAGGACAAAATTTGAAGTCCTCACTCCCATCAACACTAACTGAAAGCTTCGGCACCATCCCCAGGTGGTTATCGAGATGTTACAGATATGCCATTTCGATAACCTGGATACATATACTGTCTTCGGGTTTACCTCTGCCCCTTTCTGGCAAGTTGAAATTCAAGGTCCACTGGGTCCCCATTAGCCCCTAAAAATATCAACTCCATTCCTTATGCCGTTACTTGGAGATTGTAGATACACTATTTTGATAATCTGGGTTCACAAAGTGTCTTTCGATTTACATCGCTACTTCACCGTCAATGGATTCTAGTCATAGTGGGGTTTATAGTGCCAATGGGGCTTGTTGCCCTTGAACTGCTTCCAACCCTTAAAAAAAGACACTAGAACTTTCAATTTTAGCTAGAATGAGCACTGTCAAGTTTCTATGACCACGCCTTCCATACGAAATGGTGGTAAAAAAAGGAATAAAAGGCACATGGGTGTTTACTAAGGCAACGCTGGAGAGTTATCCCTGATTATGTGCCATTGATTCAAACACTTCAACAGTTCTTATTCTAGCAATCACCAATTATATACTTGGCCTAATTACTTGCTCTTGTGAGGATCCTTCTAAGCTTACGAAACCACTGTGGAAATGTGACATGACTTTCAAAAGAAACTTTTTCTTTTGAAGCGCCATAGGCCAAAGTCAAAAGACACTAGGTCCAGTTATATGACTATTTTGCACAAAGGTCACAGGCTTTTTAAATTTTATCTCCTTTGGTTTAGTAGAATGATCTTTATTGTGGAGTTAATGTCCTTAGATTTTGGTTTTGTTTTCAAAAGTGGAGATAATGTCAACTTCGAAGTATTCTATGCCCAACATTTGAGATATAAAATATTGGACACCACCATTGGATTATGCTTATTAAAAAGATATAATTCATAGTGATGGCATGATAGCCCAATTTTTCCCGATCCGATTCTAATCCCGATTCCGCCCGGATGTCTTATTTGCAAAATTTTGGCAAATTTCTCTCCGAGTTCCCTCAAGGGTAGTGAGATTGGCTCTGTGAAGGGTTTGCCGTTTATTTAAGATGGCTCCTTGAGATATTTCGTAGAATTTTATCGTAGAATTTTCAAAGAAGAAGTAGAAACTGGAGCTGTTTTTAAAGAAGACGTAGAAAAAAGAAGTAAACTAAATTTTAAAGAAGAAGTAGAGTAAATTTTAAAGAAGAAATAGAGTAAATTTTAAAAAAGAAGTAGAACCTGAAGGTGGTTTTAATGCGGGGAAAAGAATTAATGATTAAAAAGTCTTGACAGAACTTAAAAGCAACGGAAAGATCCTTCTCCACTGCACCTTACGAAAGTGGTGTAATGTTGAGAAAAGAGTTCATAATTACGAAGCATTGAATAGCTTTAATAAACATGTCTTTTACATTTTGGTTTTATGGCTATTTACATTGTGAAGATTTCATATGTTTTTGTATCATGGTAGACAAGTAGCAAAGTTATTTTTATTTGGAAATTAGGATTAAGTTTTATTTTATTGGAAATTGAACAGTTCTTAGCCATATCTAGTTCCAAACTTTTGTTTTAGTTCTTTCTCCAAGATACAAAGAGCAGTAATGGCACATTTGTGAATAATCAGCGACTGAGTAAGGGTGCTGAGGAATCTGTGCCTCGGGAGATTTTTTCTGGCGACGTTATTCAATTTGGAGTAGATGTTATTGAGAACTCAAAAAGAGGTATTGCATAGTCTTTTCATTAAATCTTCATTTACTTCTTCAGATTCGGGTTTCTTCAGATCGTTTACTTCTGGGGCCTGATCAAAACTACCAGTGCCATTGGCAGTCCAATGCTTTGATGACAGCCAGAAGTTTAGTTTCTGAATAAAATTCACCTTTTATAGTTTGTTTGACTGCCTGTCAAAATACAGAGTTGCCACTAGACCCAAAATATCCGTGCTAATTCGTGTAAAAAAGTTGTCTTTTAATAAACTGAATTTAAACCTAATTTTGTTCATTGAAGACAGGTTAAAGGGAAGGAAAATTTGAGCCAATTTACTTTCAAGGAATTTAGACACTTTAAAGTAAGGACTTCTTCGTGGTCTGATTTTGGTAACTTTATTGTGGCGTGCTTCTTTTTTGAAATACTAGAAAAAGCTATGCCCCCTCCTACCATCTAACCGACCCAGCGACCCATCAAAACGACCCATCATAACAAAAAAATAATGTTCTGTCTAAGACCGTGCTTTTATTACCCTGGCATTAATTTACTTACAAAAAAAAAAAAAAAAAAAAAAAAAAAAAAAAAAAAAAAAAAAAAAAATCAATAATGCCACCATGTCTATTTGGTGTCATCTAATGGTAGCAGTATCATTCAAGTCTAATGGTAACAATAGGTCATTTTCATTTATCGATCAAATGCTGGTCGTATTTGACCGAAAAAAAGCTATGTAACTGTTGGTACTTTTAGGTATTTTTTTTCTGTGATATTTTCATTCTTTTATTTACCTTTGTTTTCTTTCTTATTTTATTGATTTTGTAACCAGCAGAATTAAATAAATTAACTAAAGAATTAGATAAATTGAATTTAATTTTTTCTTACGAGAATTCGAAATTTCCTCTTAGGTCTAAGATTGTTTTTGGAGTTTTCTTTTTTTTTTGTTCTTGTTTTGGAATCAAATTTGAAGTAGTCATTATTTAAAACTCAAGAGATATTTCTGATTTTTCGGAACTCCGTTAAAATTCTGTTTACTTCTTCAGACTAGGGTTCTGGGCAGGCCCGAACTACAAAATTTAGGAGGTGATGTTTTTGCTAAAGAGGCAGAGATACATTTTGTCGAGTTACTTGCTTTCTTTTTAGAAATAATAAAAAAATACAAAAAACTTTTAAACTGAAAGTAAGGAGCAACATTAACATTTAAAATGAACAGAAATTATTACGTGTATGAGGGAGATTATCCCCTGCTCACAACCTGGCTCTTTACGCTAGAGTTTGACTTTTTGTTCACATTATTTAAGCTTTTTTACAAGTTCTAAAAACCTTTAGCGTAAAGAGCGAGGCATTGAGAAGGGAGCATCTGCCCTCATATACGTAATAATTTCTGTTTCGTTTTAGGTTTTAATGTTGCTCCTTACTTTGAGTTGAAAAAATTTGTTTTTTTTTTATATTTAATATCTGATCGTTTTTTAAATAATGCCGGGAAATTTGGCTCCCCTTCCTTGAAAAATTCCCTTCTCCCACGAAAAATTTCTCTATGGAAAGATCCTTCCATGTATACCTCCTCCCGCCAGACTCCCCCCCCCCCAAAAGAAAATAAAATGTCGGTATACTGACCAATAACCAATGCTATATGTAAACAATGGGCAAAGTTCATAGCTTACAGCTCTTCCCCTAGGGACTGTGGGGGTCAATTCATCCTCAAAGACATAGTTACTAGATCTTTTGACCATGGCTTTCTCAAAATTTTGATCGGCCAACTTTGGGGAGAAAAGGGGCATTGGAGGGCTGCCCTCTAATATTTTTGGTCACTTAAAAAGGGCACTAGAACCGTTATTTACGATCAAATGAGCCCCTCCCGATATTCTAGGATCAATGGTTCGATACGATCACCCCTATGGAAAACATAAAAATAATATGCAAAATTAAAACTTTCTCTATACAGGAGCTTGAAACCTCTACAGTAGGGTTCTCTGATATGCTGTATCTAATTTTGTGATTTTTATTAAGATCGATTGATGTCTTAGGGGTGTTCCTCCCCCTTTTAAAACATTAAGCAAATTTTTTCAGGCTCATAACTTTTGATGGATAACATTAAACTTGATGAATTTTATACATTTTAAATAAGGACCAAATTCTTTCTTTTTTTATTTATGTATGTATTGTTATCAAGACTGTTCTTAAAGTTTTGGTTACTATTGAGCCGCATCGCTCCTTACTTACTGTTCATTGCTACGAACTGTTTGGTTATGATAAATCTGTTTTCGTTTTTTCTGCTAATTTTATCATTCTACTCATTGACTTTGAGTAATATACTAATTTTTGTATTCTGCTAATTTTATTCTATTTAATTGCTAATTT
>JAQQPU010009833.1:2816-24945 GCA_029168905.1 Artemia sp. Kazakhstan ARC1039 | reverse complement strand
TAAACAAAAATAAGAGAGGATTAAACAAAAATAAGAGAGGAAATAAAAAAAATAAGAGAGGATTAGACCGGTCGTTTCAGCGTATTTCATTTAATAGTGTGTTGTCTTAAAACCCTTCGGAAATTTTTTTCATTTCGTCTTTTGGAAAAGGCACTCTCTTTAAATATGAACAGAGAATAGCCAATTTGAAAAATTTTGTCAGAAAACTCTCCTCCGCTCTAATCCCCTTCTACCACTCCCACCCCAAAAAAATGAGCTGAAAGTGTCCCCAAAGTTAACATTTGTAAATGCACGAACTTTAGCAGAAAATACAAAGTTGTTCATTTTCGTCAGGGTTAATTGCCGGGTAGGGGAGGGGGGGAGATTTTGGGGGATGCACTCTTCTGTATCCGAAAATAAACCGTACACTAAGAAATGCAAGTTTGTGGAAAAAATCGTTTCACGGATGCTTAATTAGCCGCAGTAAATAGTAGATAGTCTTAATAAAAGTAAAGGAAAAACAACGCGGATACAGGGTTTGACGATTAACTTTGCAATACATTCTAAGACCACACTGGGTTACATGATTTACGAAAAAAAAGAAGAAAAATGAATAATAAAATTAAACAGCTGATAAAAACGAGGCTAATATCAGCCAGTGGACAGAAGAGAAGTGGAATTGACAAATGCAGATATTTCGACAAGGGCCTCCGTCAAACCTTCTTCAGTTCTAAAAGATACAAACATTTCACATTATCATTTCATTACCTTAAATGGCAATTGCGGTAAAAAAAAAATCGAAGACCATACTGGCTATACATGACCTATGGCAAAGCAGAAAAATAATAAAAGAATAATAAAATAAAATAACCGAAAAACGAGGATAATGTCAGCCAGTGGAACGAAAAGAAGCGAAAATAAGCAGATATTTCGACAAGGGCCTCCGTCAAACCGTCTTCAGTGCTAAAAGAAAATTGGCCTTTTGAAGTAAACTCGAACATACCAGAATAAACATTGAATTGAGACAAGCAAACCAAAAAAAAAAAAAAAAAAAAAAAAAAAAAAAAAAAAAAAATGAAAGACCATTCACCAGTTAGATTAGGCAAGAATTCTCTGCTGAGCGATTGACTTAACTTGCCAACTGACCCGATTTTCAGTAAATATGCGGTCAAATGATTTTAATTTAAACTGAGGGAAATTTTAATTGAACATTTCAATATTAATTTATTGTCAATTGGGTTTATAGGAGTATGTCCAGTATATCTATTTATCTATTTTTCAATTGCCTCCATTAAAAATTGTGGTAAGCCATTTGCTGTAAGCCAAAGATTGTGGTAGGCCAATGATCTGGATTTTCAAAGATGTGGAGGGCTCAAGCCAGTTATGTGGAGGGCTAAACACAGCTATGCATCTACTTCATGGACAAATAATTTATGCAAGAATTTCTCTAATTACACGGGGACCATGCAAATAGTAACTGGCAATAATCATAACTTATGTGCAAATATCAACGGCAGCATAAGCGTTTGTAGCAGTTGTTTTATCACTCCACGGGGCTTTTGCATCGGAGATCTAGTTTCTCTTCATGAATATATTATATAACCAGAAGGCCGTTTCCAGAGGAATTAGGGGTTTGAACCCCCCCCCCCCCCTCCTCCGAAATGTTTGTCCGAATCGTAAAAACATAAAAAAATGAATATAAACAAATTTTTCATGCGTTTTTTATATCTTTTTTTGTAACCCATCCCCCCAAAAAAACTTTTTTTAACCCCCCCCCCCCCGCGACTCTTTTTTTAAAAAATCTTGATTCCGACCCTGTATGACCATAGCATTGTTCATTTTTTTCTAAATTAGCAAATGAAAATAAATTCAAAAACTCAAATGGGACATCAAGTTAACTGTACTTTTTCCGGCACAAGTGCAGGGTAACTCTCGGATCTAAATTAAATAAAAAAAAACAAGTTTTTTTTAACTGAAAGTAAGGAACGACGTTAAAACTTAAAATGACCAGAAATTATTCCGTATATGAAAGGGGCTGTCCCCTCCTCAACGCCTCGCTCTTTACGCTAATTGTTTAAAAAAAAATAGAGGTGTGAGAAAGTCAAACTTTAGTGTAAAGAGCGAGGCGTTGAGGGGCCCCTTTCATATACGGAATAATTTGTGTTCGTTTTAAGTTTTAACGTCGCTCCTTACTTTCAGTTAAAAAAACTTGTTCTTTTATGCTTAATTTTTGAACGTTTTTGAATTAATGCAGGGTTTTATTTTGGCTCACCGTACATGAATACTTAAAATGAAATTTGCAGATTAATTTTACTTTTATTTGGTTAAGTGGCTTTCTCGAAACTTGTTTAATTTATTTACGAACGTTTTTATTAGTGATAAATATACGTAGCTTACGAATTAACTTACGTAACGAACTTCTATATTCATAGATTTTTAATACGTATATTAGGGGGTTCACTCCCTAGTCAATACCTTGCTCTTTAAGCTAAAGTTCGAATTTTGTCCTAATTCTTTAGAAAGACCCCTTAATCACAAAGGCCGTTAATTAGAATAAATAGCTCTTATGAAAGTAATAAGAAATGTTTGGCTTAAAGAGCAAGATATTGACTAGGGGGTGAACCCAACCATATACGTAATATTTTCTGTTCGTTTTAAGTTTTGATGTTGCTCCTTACTTTCTGGTGAAAAACTTGTTTTATTATTTGTTTAGTTTCTGATCTTTTTCTTTAATAATGCTGGGAAATCCGGCACCCCCTTCATAGCAATGTCCCTTCTCCCATGAAAACTTCCTTCATGGAAAGATCCTCCCATACAACCCCCCCCCCACCTACCAGAAAAAATCCCCCCTGAAAACGTATGTATGCTTCCCAATAACCAATACTATATGTTAGCATTGGGTAAAGCTCATAACGTTCAGCCCTCCCCCCGGGGACTCCAGGGGATTAACTCATCCTAAAAGACATAGTTATCATATTTTTGACCGTGCTGAACAAAATGGCTATCTTAAAATTTTGATCGGGTGACTTTGGGAAAAAATGAGCGTGGGAGGGGGCCTAGTTGTCCTCCATTTTTTGGTCACTTAAAAAGGGCACTAGAACTTTTAATTTTCGTTCCAATGAGCCCACCCACGATATTCTAGGACCACTGGGTCGATACGATCACCCCTGAAAAAAAAAAACAATAAAAATAAACACGCATCCGTGAGCTTTCTTCTGGCAAAAATGCAAAATTCCGCATTATTGTAGATAGGTGCTTGAAACCTCTACAGTAAGGGTCTCTAATACGCTAAATATTATGGTGTGATTTTCATTAAGGTTTTATAACTTTTAGGGGTCTTTCTCCCTTTTTTTCTAAAATCACCCAAATTTTCTCAGGCACGTAACTTTTGATGGGTAAGACTAAACTTGATGAAACTTATATATTTGAAATCAGCATTTAAATCTAATTCTTTTTATGTGTCTATTGGTATCAGAATTCCGTATTTTAGAGTTTCGGTTACCATTGACCCGGGTCGCTCCTCACTTACAGTTCATTACCACAAACTGTTTGATATTTGTAAGCTATTTATTACGTGCTTTCTCCTTCACCTGCATTCCGTTTCTTCGTTGATGCATGGGAATTGACCTAGTGAAGAATCGTTTATACGAAACTCAGTAGAAAAATGCCCAGGCTGCTGCAGTGCAGTTGATATGAATGCCCTGTTGGGAATCCCCATGGCTATTAGTTTTCTTTGTTTAAGTGGGAGCTTAAATAACCATACATATTTAACGAAATAAAAAACAAATCTAAAATTTTTTTCACTTGGCTTGATAATAATGAGCCTTAAAAATATATCTGCGAAACAGTCGACACACCAGTCGATCTATGCTCATGGGCAGTTTAAGGGATGCCACTGATAAATTAAGTAAAGAGAGGATGGCCAGAATGGCTCCCGTTAAATATTTTGCCTCTAATCCTTAGCTCACACAGAAAAAAAAGTGCTGGGATAGACATTATTCCTCAATCGCATCAATAAGCAATTTTAGTTGCCGTTTTGTTGACACAGGATTTTGATGTCCGTTTTTCCTGCATTTTGTGTCCGTTTTTCCTTTAATCGTCAATTTTTTTTTTAACTGGACAGTGATAATCAGCTTCTCATCAAATCATGTTCAATACTAATTTTTTCTTCCATTGCTGTTACTGTTGGTTTTAAAAAAAATCGTTGGAGAAATCGCTTAGCTGATACAAGTTGAAATTATTCAGTCGTGATAAAATGCTTGACAGAGCAATTAAAATGGTCAAAATTAGCAATTAAATTGCAAGGATGACTTCTCTCCTTTGTGAACTTAGGGTAATAGTAGTTTGTGACCCCTTTATTGGGACCACCTCTAGATTCTCAAGCTACTGTGTTTACCAACCCAAAAAATATCAATATCTTTGGTCAAAGCTTTGTTGGCTATCAATAGAATTCAGAAGTTATTAATAAAAACTAGTGTTTTTGTTTAATTTTTTCTTTCAGAGGTTGGCTAATAGGACTTATGAAGAATTTATACTTAACACAAAACATTTTTTCTAATATGAATGATTTAGAAGTTTAGCCCCCGAACTAAGTTTAAAACTCAAACCGAAGTGCCACATATGTGTTTAATTTATCAATGGGGAGATATAATTGTAATTGCTTGACTAAACGAGAGTCTACCAGCATTAAGCTCCACAAATCTTATCAAATTTTATATGAAACAAGAAACTGCGGTATACTATAAACTTTTTTTCGTGTGCATCCGGTGTCCCTAAGGGCAATGGTTCGAGTCTTGGTGTGGCTCATTATTTGGTTTGGAACACGTCCCAGCCAGGGATGGATCTAGAGTAAAATCTTGGGGGTGGAAATGTGACAAGGGTGCCAATAAGCAACATCTTGGGGGAGGAGGGCTATGTAAGATGGACACCAATAATTGACCAAATCGACAAATTTATTTAAAAAAGAGTGAAAAACAGAAAAAAAAGGAATGGGAACACCAGAAAAATGTTGAGGGGTGGGATCCCCCACCCCATGGATCCGCAGGTGGTGCCAGTGGCGTGACTCTGTTAGCTCGGCCAGGGTCGACTCAGTTCGAAGTAGGAACCTGGAGAAATATGGAGGGAAAAACACGGGGAGCGTCGGATGATTTGCCCCCAACCAAGCATTGTATTCCCGGCCAAAGGCACAAAATCAGGAGATCGGTACCCGCGCTATTGATCAGACCATTGATCAGCATGCAATTTTTTTTTTTTGGTCAACAAGTGACAAAGCTTAACTTTTTAATTTTCCGTCTTTAGTGTATTCCTCTATCTCCTATCACCCCTTCTGTTTTTTTTATGTATTTCCTTTTACCTGATTCATAAATTGTTACTATGTACAATCTGATTGAATCTTTAAAATAGCTAATGGCTAGATAGTTGGCCGAAGGGCCAACAACATTTTTTGAAGTACCATGATGAGCACAGCAACTCCAGATCATGTCGCCACTGGACGAGCTGAAAGTATATCTACCAACTTTAAAGCTACAAATTTTATTCACAAAGGGTAGATTTTTTTTTCTTTTTTTTTACAAATTTAAGTACAGCTACAAACACTCTCCTCGTTATTATTATTTTTTGACATTTATCGTCGAGCTATATTCACTGGCTGCTGAACTGTTAATCTCCTTCGGGTATTTTTGTATTCTGGCATACTTCTTTTTATATAGATTTAAAAATAGCCACAAACACCGCACAAAACTTTGTAAAATTTGAATGCAAAGTAACTTCGAAACTATGACGAACTTCTGGAGTTCGAACTATTTTCTTAACTGAACTATTATCAGTTGGGGTTATGCCAGTAATATTTTGAGTTTTCTTTTGAGATTTTTTTTTTATTAAAATTCCTGTTTTTCAGTCCCAAAGCAGAATACAGAGTGTGACCTTCAGGGGTCAGAGAGGTCATAACAACTATGTAAATCTATTTTAGCTCTCGAAGTTTATCTTAAAAATTCCCTAATAATTTTATGTAGATAAACTCTTCCGTGTCTGGGGTCTTCTGGGGATTACCCCATTTACGTCTCTCCGTTGTCGTACACAGCATCCGGGATTACGAGCTCCAATCTTTAGGGGCTTTAGAATTGACTGCTTTTAACGTTTTGTTTCCAAGATACGCATAGATGTATATGTCTATTAAGGCCCAAACATGCTCGCATGAATTTATTGGGGGTGGGTATTTATCAAGGGGAGAGTACATTAATTAAAACGCCAGTAAGCAAGCACTCCAGGCATCTGAAGTAGGCACATACGCAGGACTTTTTTCGAAGGTAAGGGTGGGGGTAAGAAACATCATTTTAAACTCTTGAACAACCTATAAATTCACAAAATCTAGATTTTTGGGGGATCTGTTCCCATGAATCCCCCTGAGTATGTTTCTGATCACAGAGTATGCAAGTCCATGTCCCTCCAACCATGCTCCTGTGCCTATTTTGCATCCGACTGTGCCTTTGTGTCTGTTATGTCTCCGTGTTTTAAGTTGAAATCATTAAAATTATGTTGCGGCAGCAGCAATTTGTTTTGTCCTTTTTTATGCCTTCGATTTCAGTTTATCGCGAGAAAGTAGGAAGCGTCTAACCACCACGGTTTTTATAGAAAGTCTAGATCTCTGGCCAGATTGGTGAATATAATCTCAAATTTTGGAAAGCTAAATATAATCCTTCCCTGGACCATAAAGCGTGGTTTTCACTTGTCCTTGAATATGAGCCAACAGTGTGTGAGATGAAGTCGTGCTTTACAGTCCATGTCAGTGAGTTTCTAACGCCGTTTTGCCATGAAATTTTTCTTCAACTTGTGTTTCTATTCTCGAGGAAAAATTTCTGTTCAAGCAAGAATGGAAGCTAATAATAATAATAAAAAAAAATAATAAAAAAAAGTACAAAAAAAGCCTTTTCCTATGGGTCCGAAAGTACTGCCATCTAGTTTTACAGGTCATTTCTATCTGTGATCCAGTTGGGTTTGTTCCGGGCTTGGAACTGAATGAGAAGACTAGTTTTATATGCGCTTCTAAATTCTAGACTTTTTCCCATTTCTAAAGAAACTGAGGATTTTGCTTTGCTTTTTTTCTTCGTAGTTATATTAGAGAACTGTCCCACGACAAGAAAATCAATATTTAAACTAAGATGGATAAATTTTTTTTTTTATCGCTAAGGTACAATCATTGAAGAGCTGGTCAGTGTAGGTTACAGAAGTTTTTTTGCATAACTTAATTCATAAGATACACAATTTTGATAATTTTAAGATACTAACAACTTCTTTGTTGTAGTACACACCGGAAGGAAAAATTCGATAATGACTCAAAAATAAGCTACGACTTGATTCGTTGAAAAAACTAGCTGGGGGTAAAAAATGGACCATGAAGAGGCATGTATGTCACACCCTGTTTGAACGACAGGACCAAAGTTATAGACTGCTGAATATTTGCATGAATGAAGGATCAAGCTGAGCCCGTCCCCACCCCCTTGAAAATATCTGCGTCTCAAACCTCCTACTTTTAGTAAAAATATAGGCTTGTTACACCTTGTTTGAATAGCAAACTTGCAATGATTTTCAGTATGATTTGAGGTACAAAATGGACAATTGTCTCCACCAACAATTCCCCTTTCCGTCCAAATTTTTCGCAGAAAGGTAGACCTGTTGCACCTTAATTGAGTCAGGATCACGCAAGGATTTCCAATGAGTATTGAGGGAGGCATTAACAAGGCTCTTAGACCCTTTGATGTCCTTTCCCCAATCCCTTGCAATGCTAACTTTGTATCAGTATGGTGGGCACATTGTGCCTTTTTAAAATCAGAACCATGCAAGGACTTCTTCCAATCTATATAATTAGAAAACTAAATTGGAACAATTGCCCACTCAGCATCTCCCACCTCCAACTTTTAAGTGAAAATGAGGTAGGTTGCGGCTTGTTTGATTCGAAAACGTGCAAGGCTTTTCAATCTGTATGATTTCAGGCAGAAAATATACCCATATCCCCTCGAAGATATCTTCCCCTCCAACCTAAATGATTTCTTTTTCTGTACGACTGGAGACACAAAATATACCCTTAAATTATCCAAGACCAATTTCCATCCCCATTTTTAAGTAGGGAGGTTTATTTTTAGTAGAAAATAGAACAAAGAGTATATTAGTAGAGTATATTAAGTAGAGAGGTATATATTAAGTAAAGGCAGGGTTTTCATTCACAGACTTGAACCTTATGCGACAAGTACCAAGGGTCAATAAGATAAAAAATGATGATATTTAAGAGGCGTGCTCCCCGTTGTCTGTCCTCAGACCTGGTTAAAATTAATGCAGCAAGTACGGGACAAAGTTTAATTAGTGTAATCGGTAAAATTAGGGTAGGAATAAGTGTCTGATCTAAGTTCCTGTAGGAAAAACGATTAAACTTGAAAAAATGCCAAGTACCGGCAGACGCTGGATGGCCTTGGTGTTTTCTTTACACAAGCGCCAGTTTCCACTCTTATAAGTTATTCCAACTCTTTGCAAAAGGCTTTAGCGTGAATAGAGGTACTGAAAAGGGGGTAGCCCCCTCAAATACGTAGTAATTTTTGTTCGTTTTAAGTTTTAATGTTGCTCCTTACTTTCAGTTTTTTTTATATTTAATTACTTGACAACTCGATATTTCTCTCGGCAAAATCAAAGTATCCACTCTCGAAGTACAAGATTTGGCGTATGTAAATATAAATTTCATGGGAAATGAAATAGGTGCAATAACTTGCATAGCTGCAGAGTCCCATTTTCTTTAATGCAATGGGGACTGAAGACTTGGAATCGTATTCTAATATAGTGATTTTTAATTTCAACTTGGTTGTAGACGCGTATTTGCTATTTCTAAGAATAACAAGCAGTATTTTTGGCAATAATAACAATTTTATTCTCTTTGTTTTAGTTATAAACTTTTGGTTTTAGTGCCTCGCTCTCATTTCTCCCCCCCCCTGTTTCGTTGTTTTTAATCACAAGAAGGCAGATATATTCTCCTAAAAACACATATTGTTCAGCGAATCGTTCGTTCATGTGTTTACGATAGGGGAGATCGTGTTTTAGTCTTCGCAATTACTTGATGGTTATAAAGTCAGTTAAAAATCAGAATCACAGGATGTTTTAAGTTATATGTGTACTCTATGCCCCTCTCCTCCTCATAACACCCGGAATTTCACAAATGTGACGGACTTTGTCTCCAGTCTTGCCATTTTTGCGGCCACGAACTTGCCATTACCCTGTCTCCGTATCCCCTTGCACCGTGCCTCCTAAACTACGCGACTGTATCTAATGAGTATTCAGTTGAACACAAAATTGACATTTTAGTATGATAGAAAAAATTGTAGACGGATGTCTAATAATTTGCATGTCTTTTTTTTTTTTTTTTCTTTTTTATTTTTTTTTTAGTTGCCCTGATGCTTAAATGAGCTCCTTTATCCTTGCCTTAAAAGTAACATTTTGGGAATTTTTCTAAAAAATTTTTAACTGACGTTTTATTTGATGATGACGGAGAAAATTACAGGGTATGAACTTTGTGTCTCAAAGAGGTAACATGAATCTCATAAGTCTATTTTAGTTTTAAAATTTACCTTAAAACCACCTGATAAATTTTAGGTTAATAAACTCTTCCGTGTTATGTTAATTAGAAGAATTTTGGGGACTACCCTACAGGAATCTCTTAGATTTACACAAAACTCGAAAGGTAAAGAATCTTAGGTTAAACCTCATACAACTTATAATTTATATTTGTAATTTATAGGGCTTCTTTCTTTAGTTGCAATTTAATCGATGGCAATGTACCTAGATTACATCTAAAATAAGGCACAATTTTACGTATGTAATAGGACATGAACCCACAATTAGTTGTGTAGTTTGGTTTGATTCCTTAGCCACTACAACATTTAAGGTAGTGATGTAACTGAGTTTTCTGGGGATTACCCTCAGCAATGAGGTTCTAATAGAAACTGAAGGAATTCGGAAGTCGAAACTCTTCGAGGCTGCAACAGACGTAAGTGAAAATACCAGATCAGTATGGCTTTAGGGTATGCGGCGGGTTGACTACACGTGAAGATATTTGTGTACTTTTTGAGGTAAGTTGGCTAGTAGTAACAGTTGCGCATACTGACGTCAAAAGAAGCAAAACTGGAAAAACCAGAGCGGCATATTTTACATGCTTGAATATACAACTGACGTCACAAGCAAAGTAACAGATTAAGTAAGGCTTGGTAAATTAGAATGAATGTTTACATATATTCGTGTGTACGAAGGGGGGGGGAGTAGTACCGTAAGCTGGTGTAATGTCGAGATTTTTACCGTTCTTTTAAACTCACAGCTTTTCCATGTATCATTACCTCAAGTAAGTTCAATCTTGAAGAAATGATTCTAAAATTAAATTAGATAAATTTAGGATTAAAATAGGATAAAATTAGGTGTTCTAATTTTAGTTTTAATGACCAGCCATTTTATTGTAGCTCATATTTTATATTTTTACATGTGCTTTGCTGAGGAACACCCAAGGATATCAAGGCCGTACCCAGGGGGGAGGGGGCGGGTTAGGGTGTTTTGAACCTCCTCCCCCCCCCCGAAATGTTTGTCTGGCTCGTAAAAACGTGGCATATAAACAAAGTGGATATAAACAAATTTTGTGCGTTTTTGAGTTTTGTTGTGTTGTAAACCCCCTGAAAAGATCTTTGAGTAACCCCCCCACCCCTCGAGATTTTCCAGTAGATAATATACATTTAAAATTCCTCCAAATATCTAAGATGCATTTTAATTTCCTATACGCTCAAACAAGGGTGTCAATTGAGACTGGGAGGGTTGCATGGAACTATTGCTATATCCTGCGTTTTGAAGAATAAATTACCCTCCCTCCATTTTCGTGAATTGGCAAAACTGTGCTCAAAAATATTTAGTATTGAGGGGTAGTGTTGCCAAAGGGTTCTCAAACACACGCAGACAGTCAAGCAACTTAACAACGTAAAGAAGAAAGGAAAAAAGCACATTCTCTAAAGAAAAAAAAAGTTGCATTAGAATGCATGCATCATAATAAACAAGCGCGTTTAGCGCGCTAGCCTCAAACTTTTTTATGCTCCTAAACTCTCTCTGCTTTAGTTTACAGTACCAAAAACAGTAAAATGAGACTACTTGTCTGGAAACTTACACAGCCCCTAGAGCTGACCCTACAACTTATCCTAAAAACATTATAAGTTGAAACAACTAAAACAAAAATCTTGGAGAGTCGTGGTCTTCAGGTATGAGCAAACCTAAGATAGGTCAAGGGTACTGGGGTGGGACTGGTTAACCCCCTAATCACTTTCGACTATTAAAGAGGGCACTACGACATGTTTGTTTTTGTTGTCCTTGGTACTTCAAGAATTAGAGGTACTGGGGAGGTCAAGGGTGCTGGGGAGAGGCTGGTTAACCTCCACCCCACTCACTTTCGACTATTAAAGAGGGCACTACAACATATATTTTTTATTGTCATTGGTACTTCAAGAATTAGGGGTGATGGGGAAGTCAGGGGTGCTGGGGAGGGGCCGGTTAAACCCCCAATCACTTTCTACTATTAAAGAGGGCACTACAACATGTTTTTTTTGTCCTTGGTACTTCCAGAATTAGGGGTGCTGGGGAGGTGCTGATTAACCCCCCAATCACTTTCGACTATTAAAGAAGGCACTACAACATGTTTTTTGTCCTTGGTACTTCATGAATTAGGGGTGCTGGGGAGGTCAAGGGTGCTGGAAGGGGCTGATTAACTCCCCAATCACTTTTGACTATTAAAGAGGGCACTACAACATGTTTTTTGTTGTCCTTGGTACTTCAAGAATAAATTAGTTCAAGACAAAACCCTATTTTGCCCCACTTACCATGGATCAAGGAGTGCAAATTTTGGTTCAATACATGGATTGATAGCTAAAAAAGAAGAAGAAATAAAATTCGGCAAGAAAATCATCCTATTGAAGAATGAGAAACACTTTTGGTCCATGTTTGTGACGCATTGAGCATCCAAAAATGTGTCATTTTTAGCTAAAGTGTGTCCATCTTGAAATCTCAATACTAAGAGATTTTGTTTCTTACCAATTGTATTACAGACCGAAAGATACTTTGTACATCTCTTTCAAAGCGGCTAGTTAAAATCAAATATAATGAAAACGGAAAAAGAATCCATACAAATATTTACATAAAGTGACTAGCGTGAAAGCACAAATCTCGCAAAAACATGTAAGTCCCTTACTTTGGAGAAAATCCACTGACAAAACATCTTTGGCAAAACCTGTATGCTCAATAAATGAAAGTTCAAATAGGGATAAAATCCTTATAATAGACATTGTTTCACAAACAGTGATAAAATTTCACACAAAAAAAACTAATGGAAAGGCAGTGTGGTCTCCAAAACTATCTATCAATGCTAAAAATAAAATAAAATAAATATCGAGAGGAAAAGGAAACACTACTTTGGGGAAAAGTGGCAATTTTTTTTTAACCAGAATATATATCCTGTTACGAAATTTTTCGTTGTATGTCATAAATTTACAAAATGAATCCCTTTTTTAACCTTTTGTATGTCCCAAATTTCTAAGATGGGTCACTTTTTTGCCCTTTTATGTTATTGTGTCCCGACACATGGGAATGCGTCCTTTTGACATAAAATCTTTTAAGCTGGCAACCCTGGGGAGAAAATTCAAAAATGTTACAAAATAAGTAACAAAAACGCATACCTGCCTATTTGTTCCAGCATTGAATTTATAAACTTTGTGTTAGTTTCGTTGTTACAGTAGCCTACATCAGGCGTTTCGATGCTACAGTGTAGGCGTTCAGTTAGTTTCGTTGTTATGGTACAGGATTTTAGGTAGGAAAGGGGGCTATACAATAAAAAAAATTCTTGTGGCTGTTGGGCAATAATAACAACAAACTTTCTTAGTCACCTTCTTTTTTTATGAGTCACCTTCTCTTATAGTCAGCAAATATCTAAAGGTAGAATTCTAGATACATTATATTACAATAAACGCGTCACCTATTATACTTAGTTTTACAACAAAGCTATTAAGATATAAAAACTTCCAAAATTTTAAGAAATATGGTACAAAACCTCCATAAAGTGGCTTAAGTCTGATGAAATAAAATACTATTAAAACAGAATATCTGGATGCTCTCACAAAGATTTTTGGTCTCTTTAAAATAAAAGTCTTTCATAATTTAAACATGAACTACCAAGAAATTAAAAAAAATTGAATATTTTAGGGGAGGGCTGTGCCCGAGGCCCCCCTCCTTGTTTCCATCCCAGGGTGTGTAAACAGAAAGCTAAAGATATACAGGGCTTTTTGGCTCCTGCCTAGTCTATCATTAATTTTGCTTTCTTTTGTTTTACACTTGAACTTCCATCCGCTCATTTCTCCGCTCCTTCATGCCTCAGTTCTCTTATGCATAAGTTGACGTAATCCATAATCTTTTATGTCATACAAATGAAAACTAAACTTGGATCTTGTCTTTTTTTTTCTTTCAAATCACAAAATTTTGCCAGAAAAAATTCTATTGCTATAACATTTAAGTCTGAATATTGCCACAAATCTTAACGCAGTTTACTTAAGATAAAAGGAAAAGTGAAAGTGCATTAGAGAAAATACTCACAAAGTTAGTCTATTTTCATAATTTTATAAGCATGATTATTTTTATAAATTTTCTTTAGATGAAATGATTAATTTAGTTGCCGATCTGATAACTAAAATTCTCTTAACGAACTATATCGATCATTCATGTAATATTGGCGGTGTTTGTCTTACTAGGTTGCAGCTATCGCAGAAACCACGATCTTATGCACGAAAATGTCAATTTTTACAAGGAATTAATTCAATATTTTTCAATTACACAAACAACTATATTTATCAATTTACTTTGAATTGAGCCATTAAACAGCTCTCTATGATGTTCCAGTGTCCCGCTAACAGAGGAGAACAAAGTGAAAGGAAAAAAAGTGCTTTCGCTGCAGAATATTGCTGTTGTGGACAGTTTCCATGTTTTTCAAGTCAATAAATTTTCCTTGTTGTTCAAGCCAAGGGACTGTAAGAGTCCTTGTTGAGTTTTCAGACAGGGGGGTTCTAATGGTGTACTTTGTGTTCAAATCTATCACCATTTATAGCAGTTATGAGCTGTTGGTTTTGTTACTATTGGACCTGTTCTTCCGTTACTTGATTGCATCTATCGCTGCAACCCCGATAATGTTAAAAATGTAATTCTTTTTTGACAAAGAACTGCATCTTTGTATGCAAGATAAGACTACTTCGGTATTATATTGATTAGTGTTTATAGCCTCCTGACTACCGGCATAGATATTGGTAATGAAGACGCGTGAATTTTACACCATATATATTAAACAAATCACTGATTTTAAAAATTTTCTTAAAAAATGTTCACTCGCTCTCCCTCTCCAAAATCCATTGTCCACTCCCGTGTACATCTCCCAACGGAGTAAATCAGATACACATGTCAACGACATAACACTTTTATGTTCACCAAGGGAAAGAAACAGGAAATTTATTTTCCATGGAAACAGAAACAGTTTTTCTTGTTTCTACCAGTAGTTTACTGGTGGAAACAAGAAAAGCAGTTTCCGTCACCAACAAGACACAGAAACACTTTACACTCAACATAACACCACTCGTCTTCATCGAGCAGCCAGGAAGGCTGCACCTCTTCGTGTCCTTTAGGTCTTGGTATTCGGGTAAGTGAATGGCTGCTCTAACTCTCAGGCGGTAATGGTCGGCGTTTATTGAAATTACCAGCCGAAAGTATTTCAAAACTGTCATCTTCCTCAACATCCTGCCCAAATTTTGGCCAACAGAGAAGGGGCTCTGTAACTTGAAAACTATATAAGATGTCTGCTCAAGCTTAGCCTGCTATTTTCTTCATGACCCTGCATCTCGATGAAAGCATTTGAGCATACAGTATTAATAAAATGATGAAGGAATCTTACGGTCCATTTTCTAGTTCTGGAAGCGAATCGGTAATGATCATACGGTCAGGCATGTCCACTCCACCCATTAACTTGTTGTAGTCAGCTAAAGACCTTGGGCAAGAGATTGTGATCTGCTTCCCCGGCTTTTTGTCTTATCTTTCCACTGGTGTTTCTTCTTCTACTGCCTTGCAATTTGAGCCTAGTGTCACAATTCCTGTACCAAACCTTTCCATGATGGCTAGCTTCCAATCTTCTCGCACGAATGTAACGCTCGACCCTCTCCTTTTCTTCTTCATGTCTTTCTTTGGCCTCAGAGGTACGGTCTCTTCTACAAATCTATTTCGCATGATTGTGCCAGTTGCATTTATCAGCATTTCACACAGAAGGTCAAGTAGTTTTGTTTAGATCAAAAATTGACCAAAATAGAGGTAAGATCCGCGTGGGAGAGTTTAGAATAGCCTGAGTACGATTCCAGCTGCAAAGCCATAGCATCGCATACTTTCCAGAAGCGTAGTGGCAACCTGATAAATATAGAAGTCAAGTACGAGGCACTCCGGATCAGGCAACACAAAGTTTTTGAGGCCTACGGGGCTCGGTCTATTGGATACATGCTGCCTTAACGACGTTTGCCCGTAAAATGGGATCATCTGCTCATCAATTGCACAGTTTTTATCCCTCAGGAAAAAAAGCAAACGGTACGAAAACGGTCGTTAATTGACTGAACTCTCCACAACTGATTGTTCTTCTTAATGTCGTCAAAGAGTTCCTCATCTACAACAAATTTCAGATTACTTCTTAGAGGGAAGAAACGATTTTTGCAATATTTTTTTCTATCTGGCTTACACGGTAAACCAGAGGCGAGGCTCTTCCCATTTGTCTGGGAACCTCAACTTCAAGTCCGATTGTATATTATTTCCAACCTGCCTTGAAGTCCAGAGCCTCAAATAATCTGTCCAACAGCCCCAAGATAACTGATGTGTGTGTGGAAATCACCCAGCCGCAGGAAGATTTTTTTGATAGGACGGATCCGTCTCGGCAGCAATAATGGTAAGAGCTCTCTAGTAAAGTGGCTGATCGAAGGTCAATACTGGAGTCGTACCGTATCTGGAACACTGCTCGCAAACAAAACTGAGTGTTGAGTTGATACACATGGGATCATTTGGTCTAATATCTATTATGGGTACGCAAAGAATGGAGGCTTTCCCTGTGCGAGAGCCTTACTGCGTATCAACATACAACTCGGTCACCAGCTAGGCAAGGGTGCAGGATAAAATCTATACATCTTCCATAGCAAGTCACAATATTTTGAGGGGTCCAGAACCTAAGCCCATGGTAGCGGATGCTGCAAACAGTTAGGTTGTCCTAGTGGTTTTTCTGAAATACTTAATGATAGTTCTGTTCGGTTCAGTTACCTTCCTTGACACAAAAAACTTTCTTTCTCTCAAGTATTGCTGAAGACCCCTAAAGTGGTGTCAGACAAACAATTTTTCCTTCACCATGAAAAGTGTCGTTACCATCAAAGGTTTGGACGTTGTGATCAACAATGTTCTGTCTGTAGTTTATCTCTAAAAATACTGCGCTTTCACCAAATCTCTCTCGCATCTTCTTTTTCATGTACCTTTCACTATATCCAGAATCCTCTGAGTCGCCCATGAGTTCGTTTATCATACTAATAATATCACTCAGTGTTAGTTGGTCATCATCGTTAGGCTGAAAAACTTGACAACTCTCTCGAACTCCTCATCCTGATTCAAGTTCTGTTGTCGACCAGATTTTCCTTTTCCAAACTGTGAAGGAATTCTGCTATACTTGTTGGGGATATTACGTTCCGTTAGAAAGTTTTAGTAGCAGGATTTGTCGTAAACTGCATCAACAGCGTGCAGGTTGGCAGCTGCAGTAAGAATTCTAGTCATCATTGCTCCTGATCAGCCATAATTTTTCTTTCTACAAAGCTCTCTTAGTGTATTTTCTCTAAAAAAACGATCTTTTCTGACTCTTCCACTATATCTTCTTTGCAAATGCAAAATAATGCATTTGCATTACTTTGCAATGCAAAGTAATGTTCAATAGATTTTTTGTTTCTGAAGCTAGACCCTCATGAGTTATGGACAGAACCCCAATAACTGCTTTGACATTTTCCCGGTTCATTGATCGACCAGCTTCATTCGCGAGACTGCATCTTTCTCTAAAAAACGATCCTTTCTGACTCTTCCATTATATCTTCTTTGCAAATGATACGAATTTATATATCGACGACTTAAAATTTAATCATAGTTTGATATATGTTCATCGTTCAACCGATCTACATTAATGAAAGTTTCAATTTTACCTTCAAATAAAGGTGACTTTCATAATCACCGTGATCTAGCACCCTATTTTAGACATCAATTTCATTGTTGTACACCTTTATATGGAATCACGAGTTTTATCTCCTTAAAATCAACCTCAATCTAAAAAACCTAATTTTTAATTTTATGTTAAAATAAAAGTTATTTCATAATCACCGTGTTCTTTTACCTTATTCTTTACATCATTTTGTTGTTGTACGCCTTTGTATAGATACACGAATTTTAACTCCTCAAAATCAACATTAACTTAAAAAAAATCTAAAACAGCTAGATGAGCAAACCTTGAATTATTGGGAATCAGCACATTTTTCTAAGTCTTCAAGGAATCATTTCTTTTGCAATTTGTTCCGCGTCAAACTGTTCCCTTTCTGGACTATTGTTAATAAGCAACGCAACTCAACTCTGACTTAGCGTAACATAACTGAACGAATACATTTGTCTTTCCGACTCTGAATAAAATATCAAATTTAACCAACATATTATCAGTCTTTGTTATGACTCTCTCTTCTTAAATACTAGTTTCTTTGAAAAAGGTTCATTAGAGAACCATTGACATAGCTCTCATGTAAATTTTGCCATCTCCAATCTATATTATTCTTTTACATACATCATGGCAGTATGAAGTCATTTTAGTTATAAAGCCATTTCAAATTGCATAAACATCATAGCAGTGCTAACAAAATGACGTCATTCCTTTATCGAATGTGGCGTTATTTCCGAAATAGATATAATTGCAATTCCCCATACAATATCAATCAGTTGAAAACAGTATGAACATAATAACTAAAGTTTCATATTTAATACTTTAGTCGCATGTGCTGGAATATCAAGTTTGTGGGCTGTTAGAAAATATAGAAAATTAAAAAAGAGAAGGTAGGAACTCTCCTCCCAATAAGAAGAGTGAGCTCAAACCAATTAATGTGAGGTCAAACCAATTAAGGAGGATTGCTATTGCTATCGCTATTACTATAATTGCTATTTGCTAAGAAGTTGTAAAAACAGAAGAAAACAATCAGGGAAATTTTGAAGCCATTGGGTTTTCAGTTGACAGGAGTTTAGAATACCAAACAATACCAATCAGAAGCCAACATTCTCAAATTTTTTGACAAATGTCGTTTATTGCTATCTTAAGAAAAGGAGAAATCTAAAGAAGTCAACGACCCATATTATGGGACACAGTAGATGAAACAGCCCTAGTAAAAGCTGATTGTGACGAACGAAGAAACAGAATCCGTTCTGTTCGATATTATTTTTTCATAATACAACAACAAGCGAGCCATTGACTATTTCCAGTGTTCGCCAACCTGTAAAATTACTACATTTCCAGAGTAAAATACTACCTGTTTTTTACATACCTGATGAGACCTTAATGAAATTTGTCTTAGACCTTAATGGCATCCATTTCTTTCCATTTTATTTACCTGATGAGACATTTATCAAGTAGAACTAAAGTAAAAAGTACCACAAACTGGTCAAAATCAACAACAAAGCATAACAAGATCAACGGCAAAACAATCACAATAGCACAACAATCCTCAAGCGAGCATCAAAATACCGCCATCCCCTTTGTTTCCACCAATAAGCTAGGTTCATGACGGGTAGGTCCACTGCTAAGCAAATACATACAATTAGACAGCTGATAGAGAAAACTCTAGAATATAAAAGGAAGACATACATTGCCGTCGTAAATTTTCGATCCGCTTTCGACATTGTCAACAGACAATCACTGTGGCTGATCGTTCAATCTTCTGGTGTGCCTAAGAAAATTGTCACTGTTTCCAAAGAACTATACAGTATAACCGAAAGCCATGTCATTGTAAATGGCCAGCTGTCATCACATTTTCAAATTAGAAACGATGTTTGGCAAGGCGGCGATACTGCTCTCGAACTCTTCAACCGTGTCATGGACCACGTCCTCAACAAAACACTGTTGGGGCATCCTTTGGGAATCCATCTTGCTGGAAGAGTTCTGTCACATTTTGAATTCGCTGACGATGTTGCATTGGTATGCGAAAATGTCGCTGACATCAAAACTACCGTGGAAACGCTAGCATCTCCTGCAGAAAAAACTTGGTTTAAAAGTAGACTTGACCAAGCGTATAATATTGTATGTGGACAAGACACCATACAGCTCCCTGACAACTATAGAAGTATGTGGGCAAGATGTTGAGATAGTCAAGTAGTTTACCTACCTTGCTTCAGTTGTCTGTTCTAATGGAAATCTAGATGCAGACATATCAACAAGGGTGGCAAAAGCAGAGGCCGCTTTTGGCCGTCTTCTGAGAACAATATTCCACAAATCCCAGATCAGCCGTCTCACGAAAGCTCGTATCTACTCTGCCTCGGTGGCAAGTGTTGTGTTGTACTCGTCAGAGACTTGGTCTTTGACTCAGTTGCAGATGATGAGGATAGATGCTGTCCAGAAAAAAACAACTCCGCAAAATCGAACACGTTAGGTGGCTCAACAGGGTACGGTACAGGGATATCCTCTGGTCTTTTAGATTACCACCCCTGCTTGACCAGCTTGAGTTGTGTTCACTGTTTTGGTACTATCTTTTACTTGGCCTACCCACTGAAACACCTGGCCTTATATTAGACTTCGATCCAGCTGCAAACGTCTGGAAACGCCCCACAGGTAGATCACGCATAATACGGGTGGGTATCATCTACGATTGACTCACAACATGGGACATTTACCCCAGCAAAGCTCCTACCCTTGCCCAAAACAGGCCACTCTGGAGATGACTAACGGCGCTAACGTCTGGTCAGACGTTCAAAGTAAGTCAAAGCCAAGTTTCTAATATCGACAAGCTTTACTACTTAATGTTTGTTTATATATCATGATTAGCTTCAGCTTTTCTTCCTTCGACTCGACCCAATATCTGCTTGGAAAATGGAAGTCAGAATGAATTACGACACTCTTACGACATGATCTTACCCTTTTCTTTCCAAGAGTCTCCGTTAATCGCCAAAATCTGATGCAGTCAAGGCAGAATGTGTGACTACAATTAGGCAAAAATGCGAAATGCTGTCTCGTCGCAAAAGCTTTTTCCCAAATTGTTTCCAAAATTACGCCACAAACTGTGCCTTGAAACTGGGCCATAGCAAATGATAATTTTATGTCCTTTTCATGCCTCTCGATCAGTGATGCTAACAGTGGTACAATTGTACCATTTTGGTACATTTCACCTCTACTGGTACAATTTAGTACAGTCGCACAAAATTTGGTACATTTTACAAAATTCTGGTGCAATATGGTGCAATTCAGTATTTTTGTACTGATATTTGTATTCTTTCATCTATAAATAATTTTATTCATTCTGATGTTGTTCGCCACAGTCAAGATAAGAAACAGACAAGAAGGCACCTTTTTTTTCGTTTTTCGTGAGCACTCGCTTCCAGCTTCCATAAGTCAGGCAAAAACATATCTCTGTGTATCAAGTCTTACCGACTGAAAATGAAAAGTTAATAATGAAACTATAATGACACTTTCGATTCTTGATGGTCAGGAATAGTCCCAGCGTTAGGCTTATTACGCACAAGAACATATTTTGTTCTCATATATTAAATAATAGTCAAAAATAAATAGTCAGTGTTTCGCCACTGGCTGACAAAATCCTCGTTTTCAGCTTTTTTTATTTTATTTTTCATTTTGTTATTTTCTTTCCTCCCTGAGTTTCCTCATTTGTCATGTATAGCCAGTGTGGTCTTTAGAATGTATTTAAATAATGGTCGCATTGTTTATACTCGAGTCTGTAACTAAAATGGCTGCTGACCACTGTGTTAGGTGAATGTTGTGAACTTAAGTGCCTCTTCTCTTCTAAATGAGGTAAAACATGGTTTCATACTGCATTTGATTACTCAGGTTCTGAAACAGGGAAGGTGTCTTATTTCAGGCAAGTTGCAGACTCCTATAATTATTGGGCTGCACTTGTATCAGCGATATTGTAGTTAAGAAAACAACTTTGTCTCATGACAAGGGAAGTTTTTCTTTGCTACTTGCATTTTTATTTTTGAAGACCAGATGATAAATGATGAATGAGATGAATAATGATAACAAGACAATGTGAGTTTTTCTTAAAGCCTGTAGGCTAAATCCTAAAAAAATTTCCTGTTTACATAACAGAGAAAAAATACATTGTATTACAGATAAACTCCTTTCAAGAGGATTAAAAAGATATCAATAATAAAATTTGAGTAGAATTTTTCGGAAACTACTTCCCAGTATACAGGATGAAATCGTTAATCATAGGCAGCGCGATCGCGCTGCCTAAGTAAAGAACGATTTTGGCACAATGTATTATTTATTTTTTTTGTTTCCATACCCGGGCACTTTGTATCGAAGGAGTTGTCGTAGAAACTTTGAAAAGGGCTCATTCGATTGTAAATTGGAGTGGCTAGTGCACTTTTTAATAGTCGAAAGCGATTGGAGGGCAACTAGCCCCCCCCACGCCCATCATTCCCCCGAACACATCCAATCAAAATTTTGAGATAGCCATTTTGCTCAGCGTAGTTGATTTCTAGATAGAAAATATGTTTTTGAGGAGGACACTCCCCACAACCCTCGGGGCCAGGGTTTTAAATTATACCCTGAGGGCATATAAGAACGATGTTCGCACAATGTATTATTTATTATTTTTTTCTGTTAGAGCAGGGCACTTCGTATCGAAGAAGTTGTCGTAGAAACTACGAAAACGGCTCATTCAATTGGAAATTGGAGGGGCTTGTGCCCTTTTTAATAGTCGAAAGTGATTAGAAGGCAACTAACACCCCTTCCACGCCCACCATTTCCTGAAACACATCCAATCAAAATTTTGAGATAGCCATTTTTCTC